>JAGYYJ010002742.1:0-107039 GCA_019671005.1 Hibiscus mutabilis | reverse complement strand
CTCGATTGATCTGCTCAAAATAAGCAAGCAACACATTAGTCTCAAGGCCACAAAACCATTCTTCAAGCCATTGGCGAAACCGTAGGGCATAGCGGATGCACACAATGACCCCACTTCCCCGTAGGAAAAAAAGAACGGTTTTTATTTTATTATAAAAAAAAAACATCGGTTACATTAGAAAACTCACCCACACCATCGACTTGGGCGGTAGGGGCCGCCGATGGTGTGTAGGATACATACCTTTACCAAAGGGATCACCCCAAACTCGCCGACTTGTCCACCCCTACATATATGCGAAAAAAAAACATAATAGAAATGACCCGAGTAAACATTCTATTGTTTGAAACGAGACACACTTTTTCCTAACTAAAGAAATAATTGAAAACAAAGACTCTTCTTCCTAAAACATTGATGTGCTTGAAAATGGGGCATGGTAGAAGTGACTCGGTTAGGCCCCTAACTCTCGGTTGTAACACCATGTGAGGGGATGGCCACAACATCCTCCCCACCTAACTTGTCGACGCCCTCGTTGACCGAAAGCCGCAAGGAACTCCTCGATTTTCTCGCTTGAACGCCTTTTAGGTCATGATCTCTCTCCCAACTTGTCTCTTCGGCTCCGAGACCTTCCCACTTGACCAGGTACTCACGAACAGGCTTCTTCTTGGACACCGTAACAAACCTATCAGCAAGGATCTCCTCAACTCGATATAAAATATGTTTTATAATAAGGCGGGATTGGGTCGGTTATTTCATATTTTATATCAGTTTTTCGTATGTTTTACATTTTTAAATTTTTTATGTTAGATGTAATTGCTTTACATTATTTTTTCAAACTTGGGTCCTTGGAAGCTTTGGAAATGATTCCTTCCTTTTCTGCCTTAGCTCACATTTTCTCTTGTAAGAATTGAGTCGCTTTGATTTTGTCAACTGTTAAGCTGTGTTAACACGGCAAAATTTGTTGGATATTGTATCTTAAATTATTTTCGAATCTATAGTATTTTGTACAATGTTTTTTAAAAACGGAGTGCTTTCAATTAGATTCATAAAAATTATTAAAAAAATCATAAAAGCATGATGCTTTCAATCTGATTTAAACAAAAAAATATTAAAAAAAATGAAAACCCAATGCTTTCCATCCGACATTAGTAAAAAAAATCCTAAAATAAGGATAACCTTGTTGGATATTGCAGCACAAATTTGAAAATAATTTTTTTTTAATATTTTTTATTTTTTTGTTGAAGTCGGATTGAAAGCATCATGCTTTAATGTTTTTTTTAATATTTTTTATGAAGTCGGAGTGAAAGTACTCCGTTTTCAAAAAATACTGTAAAAAATGTTATAGATTCGACAAATAATTTGAGAGTTGCTATAGACTTTAAAATAATTTTCTTGGATACAATATCCAACAAATTTTGCCGTGTTAACACCCAACTGATCTTGTCATTTTATGACATTAGATATTTATTTATAATTTAGGTCTTCTTAGATTCGAAAAATAATTTGAGAGTTGCTATAGACTTTAAAGTCTTTGCATGATTAAATATTTCCATGTTAAATCAAACGAAAATAAATAAAAATATAATGTTATGAATACAGCTCAAAAAAATAATAAAATCAAAACATTTTATCATCAAATGCGTAATTCTAAACTCCTGGACAAGACATAATTAACAAAGGAGTGAGGTATCTTATAAAAAAAATGTTTGGTTATTTAAGTAAAAAAAAATCTCGTTTTACACGTCTGAACTGGAATGGCGGGTATTATTGAAAAAGTGAAGGCAGAAAATCCAAGGAAACAAACATCAATCAAGGAGGGAAAGGAATCTAATATCCGGTGTGAAACTTTGCTTTATTTGTGCGTTTTAGTAAGTCTTGCATCCTTTGGATGAAACTCTCAGCCAGTCTTACGTCACTACATGACGTAATAGTTGGTGATGTCAGCATTATAACAATATAGGTATTTTGGTTCCCCGCTCACCACGTCATACATGGTCTTCATTCACTAAAAATCTGCTAACTAATCATATTTTTCTATGTCACTTATCCATCATAATGAGCTTCTATGTAACCACCCGCTCTCTATTTACATAACATAAAAGGTAAACATTCATCTTTGATAAAGAAAGACATGGAAAAGAAAATATATAATTAATTTTTAGTGGACGTGACCATAAATGACATGGTGAGTTGAGCTATATAATAATTTTTTTCTTCAAAGGCAAGTCTGACTTAAATTCCATTAGATGAATGGAGGGACAGACGGACGATGAATTATATTACTACGATTTAAGATAAATTTTACGATTAGTCAACTAAGTATTAGATACTTGTGTTTTTATTTTAGTTCATTGTAAAAAAATAGTTTATCATTAAAAATTTTAATAATTTGATAATTAACTCATTCAATAAACCGCAAATAACGCGATGACATGATTTTTCTATTTTTATCGTGAACACTATATATTATTATTTCCACCCATTTGTCACATGATACTTTCATCCTTTTTGTTTTTATATTGTATACTAAAAAATTATTTATTTACCAACAAACAATCTTTTAAATAAATGTTAGAATTTCGAATCCTGACGTTATAAATTAAGCAAATTAAGTTAGGAGAATCGTCTCCCAATGGTCATTTGCAGTATCTGATTTAGATTAGTCAGTCAATAATTTAAATACCAATAGTTAAACAAAAAAATTATTTTATTTGTTAAATACGCAAACACAATATATCTTTCGTATTTGTAAAAGAAAGAAAACGAAGAAGAAAGGAAGGAAGAAAACTTAAAGAAAATGAAAATGGATGACCTTACAAAAAAATTGTATTTTGGTTTTAGAAAATATTTTTTATTTTTTATTTTTAAAAATAGTTTTCATTTTCAGTTTTCTAAAAATTAGAAAACATGCTTGGTTAATAGGGATAGAAATTTGTTTTCAAAAATCAAAATAGTGAAAATGTGTTTAATATCTAGTTTTTCAAAATGAAAAATGAAAAAAATAATTATTAAATGATTAAATTAAAATATACTAGTTAGAAAATATTATAATGATAATAATAAATAAAATATGAGTAAATAAATTAAAATTTAAAAAATGACATTAAAAAAATTCGAATCCGGGTTAAAATTAAGTTATAATTAAAAAATTATTGTTTTCATATTTCTCACTTCCTAAAACATTTTTAATGAAAACATCTTTTTATATTCAAGATTTCACTTATTTTTATTTTTTTAAAATTATTTTTTAATTTTATAATTAAACACGTACAATTTTTTTAAAAAATAAAATAAACTCTATTTTCTAAATTAAATCAAAAAAAATATTCGATGCATAATCCAAAAATTAGATAAATACTTTCAATCCAAGAAGAATAAAAAAAAATTAAACCAAATCCTAATATTCCTTTTTTCTTTTTAAAAAACAAGGCCTGACAAAATTTCCGAACTTACCGTACATCATTGTTGACATTCCTCAATTGAAGCACTGCCTTGCCTTTTCCATTAATGAACTTAGACCCAAACAGCCAAACTCACGAATCTAAATTAATAAAAAATCAAACAAATCTTAAACTAAAAAAAAATCTAAATTATTCAAACCGTAAACCCAAATTCAAAAATGAATCACACCCCAAATTGAAAATGTTTGTTTCGCACCAAATCAACAATTAGAACTCTCCGAACCGACAATAATTTCTTCCTTCATGAACCTAACCGGTTTTTTTTTTTTAATTTTGAATGTCTAAAGTAACTAAGATTAGCATCCAATTAACTTGAATTTTTAGCGTAACTAAATGACTTTTTGGAATAAAAACGTATATATTTATTAATAGAGAATACAATTGCGTCCGAAATTGGTAATTTAGCGGAAATTAAAAGAAAATTCACGTCATCACGCGTTTGTGATTCACTGGTGACTGAAAAAATAATTTGAAAAACTTTAGGATGAAACTAGAATTTGTTATAGTTTGGTGAATAAAATAAAAATATTTTGATAATTGAGTATCTAGTTTACCAATACGTTGATAAAATGAAGAATTAATTAAAAATGATATTATATAAAAAATACGAACACGATATAAATACATGAATATATTAAAGTTTACAAGACATATATATCATTATTGTCAAAAGTTATATGCAATGCAGGGATGGAACAAATATGAAATTGTACGAGTGACGAGTTGCTTAACATTGAAACTAACATCTTAAAAAGTAATCAAACTATACAAAGTGAGGGGTTATGACTTGATTTCACTAATGTCAAAACTAAGAGCTCTAAAAAAGTAATTAAACTACACAAGTTAGGTGTATGAATTAATTTTATTAATTTTAAAATTAGTAATGTCTTAAAAATAATTAAACCAAATAATTTAAGGTACAAAGTTTAATTTCAATAGTTATAAAACTATTGAAGTATTAAAATATAATTAAACCATGCAATTTGGTACATGACACTTATAGAATGTTAAAAATCAAACTCGTTTTTAAGATTTTGATGGTCTATGGGCTAATCTAAAAGTTGAGCCTTATACAATAAGTATCGAAAAAATAATTTTTAAGAATAGATAAAAATAAATTAATTTACTTGTAAATTGAACTTTTTATTACGCTCAACAAACTTTCTAATAAAAACATCAAATTTTAAATAGAAATCGTCAAGAAATTTTATTAAACACTCATATGCTCACACAAAATAGTTTTTGCGAGCATTTTTAGATACAAAATTACCAAAAATGGTGTCCGCATCAAAATGGCCTAACATCTTTTTTTCAATACATAAAATGACTAGGCTATTCATCTTTTATTGTGACATTGGCGACCTCAATTAGATTTTCAACAAATTAAACTTAAAAAATATCTTTTAGCAGATATAATTATCATTGGCATAGTTAGGATTCGATAAGCAATTGAAACATTTGAATACCAACCTTCAACTTTGACAAACTTAAAAATTTTAAAATGCAAATAAGACCATTTATCGAAAATTTATTTGATTTTTGAGTTGAGATTGCAAATTAAAGAAATTGGAATAGTAATGAATATATAAAACACCTTTTAGTTACAGTTTAACTATAAAAACAGCTATGGGACGTGTCTCTCTGGTTCAAACCCAACTACGACACTATTGATCACGTGAACCAAATGCTATCTCAAAGTTTAAATACGTACATATAATAATTTAAGGGAAAATATCCTATGCACTGTGGTGGAAATGGAAAGTTTCCACAAGTGTTTTAATTTTAGTGTTTAAGGATATGATTTAGGATTTAGGTGTTTAAGCTTATGGGTTTTAGAGTTTAGGGTTTAGAGTTAGACTTTAGGGTTTATATGTTAGAGTTTAGTTTTTATGTTAATATGGTTAGAGATTTAAGTTTTAACATATAAACCTAAAATTTAACCCTAAATTCTAAATTCTAACTACACCCCATAAATTCAAAATTCATCCACTAAACCCCTAATACCCTAAATGAGATTTTTAAATCTTAAAATTGAGGTGATTTTCACGTACACTTGTGCATAGAATAATTACCTATAATATAATTATAATCTTAAAGTTATTTCTCATTTTATTATTGATTAAATTTTTTTTCTTACGAGTAATAAAATGTTTCGTTTTTATTCAAATGTATATCTAAAGTTAAATTAGAATAATCACGTGACATAAAAAGAAAATCAAACTTAAATACTTTAAGAATCTGACTCGCAAAATCTTATCAACTCCGTCCAAACATCAACAAAAACATTAATTTTAAAGAGTTTAAAAAAACCAATGTATATCATGAACTAACGTGTATGCAAGTCTATATAATCATAACATTAATTAGCCGTGCTCGGCACAAGACTTATACTATCCATCAACCACGCGCTGCACACCACGGTCATTGTGTCATATTCAAGCAAATTTGACCCTCAACCCTCTTGCCAAGGGGTATTATTCATTCATTTACAACTTGAAATTTCCATCATAAAGATCGGATGGAAATAATTCTGTTCGAAACTTAAATGATTTTTTTTCCGAATGGGAATGAGGTCGAAGTTATTACATCAAGTTTTTCTTGCACGCATGTAAGAATAGTTATAGATATCTTGTAGAAAGATCTCTAAAAGACTAGCAGGAGGAGATTCGAAGACAGTGAAGGTGATTGTTGTAGGCACACGAGCCTTGGACATAGCATTGACTGCCGTGTTGACTTCGCTACAGTCTCTTAGATATTGTAATAATATGTCAACTAAAGTACGTTTAATCAAGACAAAAATGTAATCATACGACAAAATATATGCCTAAGATTTTATGTTTAATTATAATTTTTATATATACTATTATAAAAAAAGTATATTTAAACTTCATTTGAATTTGAGAATATTGGACGGTTTTTCGAAAAATTTGAAACGAAATAAAGAAAGAGAAGTAAAATAGCAGTTTAGTGATCTTTTCGATCGAAAAAATCAAGTGACGGTAAAAACTATAGTGAAATGAGACGACGATTCAATCGAAATTAAAAGTTAAAATATTTTGATTCATCAGTATTAACCGTTAAATTAAATTAAAATTGAATTATATTATTTTTTTAACCTAATAAAGTCTTTTCACTATCGAGATCACGAAAGACTACTTTATTAATAGAAAATTCAATCCTATGACCACGGTCAATTTGAAAAACATAAGATTTTTAACATTACAAGTCATTATTTAAACTTTTTGACATTTGAATCGTGAATTGACGAGTACAATGTGTTTACAGAACAAATTGGAAAGTGATTACGCGGAAGATCGAATTAAAGAAAAAGATTTCAATTATTTAGGAGCGTGGAGTACAAGTTTCATCGTGAGAGACTGGTGGTGGTGCAGAGCCTATCGTTCGTGTGTATACATACGATTACATTGAACGCGTCCTTGAGGACCACATCTGATTGGATTAAATTGAACGGTTCTGATCAATTTAAGAGGCCATATCAAGCGTCAGGGAACGTACCCCCACGTGGTATAAATTTCCAACATCCCCAGCCCCCTCCCAATTTACTACTCTCCAGGCTTATGTAATAATCCTTTCGTTTCTGTTTGGCTTCTTCCCTTTCCCCCTCTACTCTCTGTCCAAGCTAGACTGAAAACTAATCTTTCCTTTCTTTTCCCGGAAAAGAATTTTTAAATTTTCTCATCAATCAAACACATGCTTGCCATGGAGAGTATTGAGAATATTGGCGATGAGTACATAAATTATTGGGAGACAAAATATTTCATTGAAAACGAAGAATACAGGTACCTTCTCCATTTCAATTCTCAGTACTAGTAATCCTTTAAAAAGCGAAACGCCTTTGAATTTGAATTTGAATTCGAATTATTACAAATTAAGAAAGTTTCTGAATTGAACCCAAATCGAAGCAGTTTGGCGATGGACGAGTTCTCCACTTACTACGATTCGAGTTCTCCCGATGGAGCAGCCTCCTCCGTCGCCTCTAAGAACATCGTCTCCGAGAGAAACAGAAGGAAAAAGCTTAACGAACGCCTCTTTGCTCTCAGAGCTGTTTTTCCTAAAATCAGCAAAGTATGTCCTGTTTGGCTGTTTCTTTTTGCTTTTAGAGAAGAAAACAATTAAAGAAATGGAATGGATTATGGATCCTTACTTTGTTTGCTTGTTGTTTGATGAAATGACCGCAGATGGACAAGGCTTCAATTATCAAGGATGCCATTGATTACATCCAGGAAATGCACGATCAAGAGAGCCGAATCCAGGCGGAGATCTTGGAGTTGGAGTCTGGAGAACTGATGAAAAATCCAGTGTTCCAGTATGACCAAGAGCTGCTACCGGTGCTGAGATCCAAGAAGACCATGCTCGACAACATTTTTTTATTATGGAGGATCAACAGCTTCCCCTATTGAAGTTCTTGAAGTACTCTATCAAACCTCTCTAATTCCCTCTTTCTCAAGCTGGTAATTGATTTCAAATTTCTTGACTTACAATTAATTATGGTTTTCAAAGCTGAAAGTACACAAATGGGAGAAAGGACAATGGTGGTGAGCATAACATGCAGCAAAAGGACGGACACGATGGTCAAACTGTGCGAGGTTTTTGAATCTCAAAATTATCACGGCAAACATCACTGTGGTCTCCAGTGGGCTGTTGAAAACCGTTTTTATCGAGGTAAGTCCATTCTTTTCTAACTGGTTTGTGTTCCTTTTCAAGTCGCATTTTGTATTATTTTCTGTGTCGTGATACGCGACACCACCACCCGTAAAAATCTGCATATACATTTAGGACCTAAAACAGGAAAATCGAATGCAACTCTTCAAGCAACTTAGATCCGTGCATAAAAAACAAATAAGTTGGTTAGTCAGATTTAATTCCAAGTTTATTTAAAAATGGAAACAATTAGTAACTGTTTTTAGAGAAAATATTACATGTATGGTCGGTTGAAAATAAGTTTTTTATAAACGAGTCTAATTTAACAATTAGATATTCAGTTTAAGACCTATGAGTTTAAATTTTATGGTTTCAAATTTAAGGCGTAAAGTTAAAGTTCAAAATTTTTGATTTAAAGTTATGAATTTAAACTTTATATTGTCAAATTTAAATATGCATGCTTACGTAAAAGGTTACACAAACAATACATTAAAATTAACTCATATTTTATATGTGATCAAAAACAAGTATTAATTGCTGGATAATGTAATGACAAATAAATTATAAGAAATTGGTGGCCTACAACACATAGGGTATCAAATAGAGAAAAAAGGGCCATATATGTGGGACAAAAAGATTGGAAACCGATAAATAAACTTTAGTAAAGTGGATGATCCATTATCATTTTTTATTGACTAATTTAATTTATTCACACTACCTTGAAAAAGAAATAACTAATATAAACATAAAAGAATGAAGTGGTTAAGTACTTTAGTAATTATATTTCAAATACAAAACATCAATTTTAATCTTTTGCTTAAAATATAAACCACCATATAACTTATTATTATAATTAAACTTAACGAATGCTTTAAATTATGATTGATCTCACTTAATTTGTACTAATTCAGAACTCAACAAGTGGTTTAAGTAAAAAAGAGGATGATATTCATCATAGGAAATTTTGGTTCAAACCGCTTTGTTTACAAGGTTTGTGGCGCATCAAAAGGTTAAAAAATATTAACAGATACTATCTTATAATTATCTTAAGATTATTAAAAATTATACTAATTCGATAGTTTAATAACTTAGGGCAAGTGAAATCCAGACTATCCGAATAAAATCAGGTCCGACACAACTAAAGTAGGAAAGGAAAAGTGAAAGTGGAAGGTCCAATATCCCTTTCTCACTTTAAAGGTCCAACATAAAAATCTGCCATGCTTATGCTATTCTTTATTCTATTTTCTATTTCAAGATAATACAAATTCTAGATGTCCCTAGTCAACTGCTTCAATCGTACATGACAATCTGTCGAAAACAAAAATAAAATTTCAAATTAATTTGTTAAGTATCATATTAGGGGAGGAATCATGATTTCTAACGTTTTTATTTGTGATTTGGTTTAAAACTATATTCGTTTTTATTTTTAATATATCAATTTTCAATTATCTTTGAATCTTAATCTTATTTCAATAAACCATTTACGACTGATAAGAATATGTTATGTATGATGTATCACATTTTTATTGACTTGTATTTTTATAAGTCGGATAAAATAATACTTTAGATGGGAAGGTATACTAAATATCAATAATTTAATATAGGTTGAATCTTAAATTATACTACCGTTTATAATTGGCATACCTCCAAATGAGAACCTAAAAAATAACAGTGGAGAATAAATTATTTAATAAATCGTGGTGGGGTTTTATATTTGACAAGATTAAATATAAAATAGTATATATCCTCTAAAATATTATTGATTTTGAAATTCAATAAGTAATTTCCGTAGAAAAAAAATAATATTTATGTTAAGAGATTCGAATTTGAGCAGTTTTGTCTACAAGATATTTGACATTATCAAAAGGTTATATATATATATATACCACTAACAATGAGCACTGCTGAGTACCATTATATTAATTATTAAAGATTTAAAATTTAAATGACTCAACATATAATTATAAATTATTTAAAATAAAATATTAATTAAATTATTTTCCATATATATAATATTTTTAATTTTTTAAATAACTGGATCAAATACCAACCTTAGTCAATTTAAAAAATAAAAAACATAAACTTGAAACATTAAACCCCAAATTATAAACTCAAAATCCTAAATCCTAAACGCAAAACACTAAGTCGTAAGCCATAAACCCTAAATCCTAAATTTTAAACTCTAAAACTTAAACCTTAAATTTGAACATTGGATTTAGGCTTTAAGATTTAGAGTTTAGAGTTTAGGGTTTATAATTTAGGATTTTAGGTTTTGGGTTTATGATTTAGGATTTTGAGTATTAAGTTTTGGGTTTCGGGTTTAAGGTTTTGAGCTTTTTATTTTTTAAATTGACTAAGATTGGGATTTAATCAAATTGTTTTTTTAAAAATAAAAATATTATATAGATAATAATTTAATTAATATTTTATTTTAAATAATTTATAATAATATGTTTAAATAATTTATAATTATACATTAAATTCTAAATTTTTAATTTTTATAAATTAATTTAATAGTACTTAACGATGTTCATCGTTAGTGATACTTAACAGTGCTCGTCGAACTGTGTAAAATTTTTTTATATATATTCCCAAGAGGGCAAAGGCATACAGAAACATGTTAGAATCTGCGAGCATTTTTTTTATTGTATTTCTTCTCTGTTCCTTACATTTGCTATTATCAAAACATTCGTCTTTCGTCTAACGGGTCCCAGAAGTTCTGTCATGTCTGAATCTCATCACATTAGTATTTGGACCAACACACAAATCGTGTTTTCCGTACATTCAAGAACGACCTAAAAAATTTTATGTGAGAGGTACATACTATCAAGAAGTTATATAAAAAATGTAGAAGTTCAAAATTACAAGATTTTAAGAAGTGCAGAATTAAATTATTAATAAAAAATATAAAAAATATAAAAAAATTTAAAATTTTTAGTGGATGCAGCACCCATAGATCCGTCCCTGCATACATCGTGGCTGTAATTTTCATCAAAACTATCTAACAAAACTCCAAAAAAAACTTTTGAAACCACACCCGTCCAAATAATAAAAAAATATAAAAAACTTGCATTTATCTTGAAATAAAAAAATTATGATGTACGTGGTCTAATGTCACCTTTTCACGTTTCCTTTTCCTAAATGCGAATATAATCAGATACTATGTTTTTTCCTCATAATACGTGATTTATTCTCTAACTGTCTTTATTATTCTTTTAAGTTTAGTTTCCATTTTCAGCATAAAAAACAGTTTATTATTTTTAATCTTAACTTATTTCTTTAAAAAAAAGTCTATTCCAAGAACAAAATTATAAGTTCTGCCTGCATTTCATGCTTATATCTACGACGAGATTTCAATTTTAAGAAAGCTATTCATGCTTATATCTACGACGAGATTTCAATTTTAAGATTTGATTCTTGAACTCTGAGATTTCAATGGGAGAACCGAAACCATTGCTCCAAAAAGATGGTAGCAATATATAAATATATTTTTTATTTTAGGAAAAATACGAATATAAGCCCAGGTTGTAGATATTTTAACCTATTAAGTCTTAAGGTGATTACAATATTGTATATATTCATACTTTTTAAACCGTATTCATTCTAACGATCACATAGCAACAGTTTTCACCATCACGGTGCTCGTGGTGTAAGCATGGGCAATGAGAATTTGAGAGCTGGTGGAAGAGAGCAACAAAAAGTCACAAGATAACGTACAACACCACTGTTTTTATATCTTAAGATCCCCTCTCTTTTTTTTGATACGAGATTAATGTCCCTCGCCTCTTTAAGGCATGACAAAATCATCTGAAATTCAGGACAGTGCTATGTGCCCTGCTTGTTAGATGACAATTGTTCGAATTTAGAACCAATTAAGGCAGAATAAAACTCAAGATACCATATTGAAATATGTCAATCAACTATGTGATCGGATGCCAAGACCAATGGAATAATCTGCTGTCGACTACGAGAGTCTTTCGTCCATGCCCACAGTTTCCTTAAACAAAGTTTTCGACCTTTTCTCAAAAGAGTATATTCTTGGTGAAGGTCTTCGATTCCGGTGACCTGAGAGTTGGCTTCGCGGAGGCGGCATAAAAAAATAAAATATATATGACCAGGGGACCCTAGTTTTTAATTTCCATGCACGTCTGTGTTATGTATAACTATATAGAGACGGCTGGAAACATTATGTAACTTGTCTCGGCCTAAATGCCTGTAAATATATATGTTCAGTTGCTCTGTGATGTTTAACATGGTTGAAAGTTGCATTTGCTGGTTTGTTTTATCAGAAAAAATAAAACATGAATTGAAAAGCAGTCTTGGTCTATTTTGGCAAAATGGGCCAAATTCAAATTACGAGTTGTTTCAAGAATATGGAAGTAATCTATTTTAGCCAGAGGGACCAAGGGCTACACAAACATAATATGTTTTTGTTGTACCCACCTCATGAAAAACAACACCTAATATCCGTTTCCTCCAAAAGCTCGTTTTTGGAATATAAAAGCCTCCGCTGCAGTTCCTTCAGAGTTTTTAGTCTTCACATCGTTCATTAGCATGCGAAATATTATGGCCTTTGAAACTCTCATTCTTCGAACCGCTTTTCATATTCAGCTACCACGCGTTGACATGACAATTTTTAAGTTCTCTTAAACCAACAATTCAACCTATTGGTCGACAGTCGAGCCTACTTTGTCAGCTCATTAATAATTATCATGACGTTAAGCTTGACATCTCCACCGATCAAAGTCCATCGCTCATTATAAATACTTCATATCAGTGCGAAAGAAGAACAATATAGGACAACCTCTTATGTTCTCTTCTTCCTTACTCCGACCATCATACTGTTTGTAACTCTTCGTCTTAAATCAATCAGGATGAATCGCCTTAACTGTCATCAACCACCTTTATTTACTTCCCCACCTCTCTTATTTGGTGTGTATTCATTCTAGGCATCAATAATTTTAGTTCCATGAAAAATTTAGTCTAGATATGATCTATTCCAACTCATAAATACCTCTTGTGATAAGAGACGTTATACTCTTGCGATACAAACTTAAAATATGAATTTTAAAAATAGATGAAAATCGTTTGCCTCTAATTATGTTCCCTTTGGTGTCTCACTTTAAAGAGTGGGTTTAGGGTTTATAGTCAAGGTTTAAGGAATTAGGGGTAGAGTTTATTTCTTAGCGTAGGATTTAGGATGTAAAATTTAAGGTTAAGATTTAAAATTTAATTTTTTAATATTTTTTAATGTGGGGTATAAAAAAATATAATTAGAGACAGGAAATTTTTGTTCAAATTGTTAGAAACAACAACCTAATTCGTAAAATGGGCTAAGAATATTAAAAAGAATTGGACCGATAGAAAACCCGGCCCGTTGAAATCCTAGTTGATGGGGAATATGTTTAGTTGGGTGGGTTTTCTTGTTTTGTTTTGTTTTGGAGCAGTATCTGTATCCGACGGTGGATTTTGGCGGCTAAGGGATAAAGCTTCAACCATCGTTCACGGATTTTATATCTTCTCTAGGTGTTGTTTCTCTCCGGCACGGCGGCAATGGAGTCTTTGCTAGCCAACTATGCTTCCTCCGACGACGAAGAACCCCAAGAAATCACTCACCCTCCGGCGACGAAGATCCCCTCTCTCCCTCCACCCAAATCTTCTTCCTTTTTCTCCTCTCTTCCCCAGCCTAAACAATCCCTCAAAAGAGACGACGACGGCGGCGGTAAAGTAGCTTCCGATATCCCCAAACCCTCAATTCCTAATCCCAAGAACACACCCAAGCTTTTCTCTCATATCCCCCAACCCAAATCCCAAACCCCTCAACCACAGCAGCCGCCCAATCCCCCAATCGCCAAGAGAATCGTTCAATTCAAGCCTCCCATAAACCCCAGCAGCCACGTTGACTCCGATGATGACGATGACGACGAAGAGGAAGAGGAAGAGGAGGAAAGGCGAAAGCGAAGAGAATCCGAAAACCTACCCCAAGGCCCTTCGGTGAAATCCTTTCTATCGAGCATACCTGCACCCAGGAACTCGACTACGTTGGGTGTTGCCCCCTCTTCAGGTTCAGGAAGAAGGTCCATTATCGAAACCAACCAAGTCCGGACATCGACTTCATCTACAATTGAAGACAAAAGCGAGGCAAGTATTAATCATAATGTGCCCAATTATTCGAATTACGATATGGGTACAGATGCAAATGCCGGAAACTCTATGAATTACAGTAATTATGCAAATTACGATATGGGTTCAGATGCGAATGCCGGAAACTCTATGAATTACAGTAATTATGAGAATTATCATTCTAGTGTTGATCAAATTTCGGGAAACTATATAAGCAATGATTTGGGTTCTGATAAAAATATAGGCTGTTATGCAAATTATGCTGATTATAGTAGCTACCAGTCGAGTAGTGACCCAAATATTGGGAGCAGTGATGTTGCTACTACATATGGGAGTTATGGGAATTACCATGCCCAATATGAGAATAATTGGGCTGATGGGTCAGCGACTACTATGTTACCGGATTCCCCGGGGATGGCTGAACTTGGGGTGAAAGTTAAGGGAAAGAGAGGGAGGAATGATATACCAACAGAAATTGTTGAGGTGAAGCAGGATGAGCTTATGAAGAATCGGCCGAGGGAAGACCAGGTCAAGATGACCGGAATAGCTTTTGGGCCTGCTTACCAGGTATTGAACTTGAAAGCTAATCTACTTTTTCGACTTGTTGGTTTAATTTATGTTCTTGTCTTGTATATTTCTCATGCCTTGTATTGCACTTTCTTTTGTTTTACTTTATACACTTGTTAAGTTACTTAATAGACATGGTCATTGAAATCATTAGATACTGATTTATCATGAGCTATTTGTTTGTCTCTTTGATGTGGTTACTGTTGTTAAGGTTTTAGATTTCAAGTAGATCATTCCACGATATAGCATACCGATCAATGGTATTCCCGTTGACATGTAGTATTAACTGATAATGCTTACAGTGCCTCCATATTTAGGGTAACACTTACAATGTGAATAAAGCAAATTGTTGATGTGTGCATGATGTAGAAGAAGCTTATGTCACGCTCTTCGTATTCCTGAAAACTGGGAATATGTTACTAATTTTAGAGAAAGATGAGAACTATGAAAAAGAGCATTTTGAAGGATAATGCTAATTTGACTAAAGTGTTCTCTAGGCGTTTCCAGTCAAGTGAGGAAAAAATAAATAAGAATAAAGGAGAGATTGGCTTTAGGTCAAGTAAAGTAAGCTTTTGAGGTCATCTTTTACCTTCTGTCTCCATTTGCCGTTGTACCCATAATGTTCTATGGCAATATGAAAGAAGATTAAATTGTTCACAATAGTTGTGCTTGTGAAGTTGGCCAAAACAAAATCAGATTAATAGCTTGTTGCAAGTACAAAGCTTGTGACCATCACATTAAACAATTCTAACCTAGTTTTGAGGCCTAAATTTTGTTCTTCAACCTCTTTAATCCCAAGGATTTTCTACGTTTTATATGAAATTTTGAGTCCTAAATCAAAACATCAAAACTATGTTTGTTTTGTTGATACTGTTCACAACCTGCACTAACAGCTATGTTTGTGGTATTTACCATGCTCACTTTACATGTAGCCTGCTTCGTCGAAGGGTAAACCAACAAAACTTCACAAGAGGAAGCATCAAATCGGTTCCCTGTACTTTGATATGAGGCAAAAGGAGATGGAGCTGCAAGAGAGGCGGTCTAGAGGTTTGCTTACTAAAGCTGAAACACAAGCCAAGTATGGATGGTGATCTTGTAACAGTAATCCCAATGGATCACAAAATTGTTAATCTTGTTTGTTTGCTTTGCTTGCTTGCTTGCATCTGAGACTAGGAAAAAATGTCAATGATTTCCTCTTTGCTCTAATGTTTATGATATAATACTTTACAGTATCTTTAGTTTGATTTCTATTATGTAGTGAACTTAGGGTTCCTGTACCCCAAGAATTGATTTTTTTTTACCTTTTGGAACAATTAAATCATGTAGTCTATAAGATATTCATTATTTTTCTTCGAGTGAGCATCCATATTATATAAATATAAGCACAATCATGGTGCATTGTTTATAGATTACTTTTAAAAAAACACTAGGACAACATTGTCAAAAAAAAATCTAGGGCAACAATACGAGTATAACAAATTATCTTTGATTTTCTTTAATAATTGAATCAATGTGTTGATTATATTTTTTGGTTTAATTATTTTCAAGACATTTATTAGAAGGGTAAAGTACACAAATGGTCACTAAATTATCCCTAAAAATATAAAATGATCACCAAACTTTCAAAAAAATATATAATGGTTTTTAAACTTTAGTTTTTATTATAAAATAATCATTGGACTGTTAACAAAAAAAATAAGAAAATAAATAATACTAGAACACAAGTATACTTTATTGTTGGAATTCATTTTAAGATTAGTGATATAATTTTATTATTTTCTTCAATGTACATATTTACAATATTAAACATATATATTAATGAATATTAAATAAACGAACATAAATATTTTTTAAAAAATAAATAATACTAGAACACAAGTATACTTTATTCGTTGGAATTCATTTTATTTACGCCCCTACATAAAAATTTAGAAAATTAAAAACTTAATAGGAAGAAGAGTACCCAAAAGCCAAACTTACCCATCTGAAATCCAGAACAAAGAAAGAAGTATGGCCCGAATGCTATCGAAAACCCTACTCCTCAGCGGTTCCGTTCTCCACCACCGGTCCTCCTTCCTCCGCCGCTTTTCATCAAAGCCTGAGCTTTTCGAAATCGTCCTGGACTCCACTTCTTCATCAGACTCCACCATCAACAAAATGGAGGAAATCATCCATGCCATAATAGTCCAGAAATCCACCCCTGATTGGCTTCCTTTAGTCCCGGGCTCCTCCTTCTGGGTCCCTCTGCCTCGCCGTGGTTCCAAGCGAGTTTCCCATATTATTGACCAGTTAACCAATCAGCTAAGTCCCGACGAGTACCTCTCTCTCGCCACTGGCCGGCTGGCCCTGCGCCTCCTTTTTTGTCTCAGGTAATCTTTATTTCATCTATTTGATGGTTCTTAAAGAGATCGGCATTGGGTTGTTCTCATTAAAGAGTTAATTTTGGATTTGGGTTGTAGATGGTGAGTATACAGATGCGAAATTGAAATATCCAGAGCAGGAGGAAGAGGAGGAGGAGGAAGTTAAGGTGGAGATTTTGATTGATTCAGACGATAAATTTTCTTGACACGCGGATGATTATGATGATTCTACTGAATAATTTCCATCTCTCGCATCATGCATCCTCTCATTTCAGGTTCTTTGCTTGAGTAGCTTAGTTCTTTGGAATATGATTACCAGCTGAAGTAGAATCTTTCTTAAACAACAGTGAAATTATACAATTGGTTTAACTGAATGAGCTTCCAGGATGGAACTTTAAGCTGACAGTAAGTAGTTTTGTTTAATTTCATCACTTTATTTTTCCTGAGTCAACTGGTTAACAGGTTTAACTCAAATTCGTTTTTTTTTTCTGGCTGAAAGCTGCTGTCCATTTTGTCAAGCTTTACTTCTGGTTTACATGGTAACTTTATCCATGGTGAAAAGCAACATAAATGTTTGTTAACTTATCCATCGAAAAAGGCCAATTGAGGGTTGTTGACACTTTGAAGGACAGTTTCCTAGTTCGCTTGAAGCTGCCAAAAATATTTTAGCTGACAACTAGGATCTCGAGTTTAATCAACTGGTGGCCATCAGTAATTGGATACAAAACTCCTTAAATACATCTATGCAAAAACTGGTTTTGGTTTTACTTCATGGAAGCTAGCTAGAGTGTGTTATTGATGGCGATTTTGTGGTTCTATGATCTCTGGCAAATTTATTATCAATGCTCAAAGTGTGCTCAAAGTAATTGTGTTTCTTGGAGGCTTCGAGCTAGAACATGGAGTGAAAGGTGCCTGCATGCTTGTAAGTAAAGTTTAGAAAACTATTGTGTTTCTGCAAGAACTGAAAATGAATATTTTTTTATATTAGTTTTGTTAATATGATCTGAACAGTTGGAAAATCAAAGTAATGATTGTGAATTTGTCATATGTATCAGTATTACCTTCATAGCAGCAAACACGTGTCTTTAAGAGTAAAACCTTTCCATTTTTATTTTCTATGGGTTGTTATCAGCTCAGTTCTTTTGAACAATTATCTTGTTAGGCTTTTCATTTTCCCATCTGGTTCGGATCTAAAATTGTGCTGGTAGTTCTCCACCCTTCTATCACATTTCTATCGTATTAATGTTTTGCATATGCAGGCATGCTCGCCTTTCACATCTAGCTCATCATTGGAGCGGCTGCTTATGAAATGCAAGTAGGATGTTGTACAGATACAATTTCCGTAATCTTAGGATGGATAGTTTAATGTTGTAGTTTGCTTCAAACTTGACAACTTCATTCTTATGTCGAAGTTGTGGATGCTCGGTTGACCACCGATTACCTATGTTTATTTGCATCAATCACTGACTTAATGTTTAGTTTATTTAAAGCTTTTAAAGTTGATTAACATACATTCTCATGGCTTATGCTGTATTTTTCTTTCAAGGCTATTAATACTTTTGGCTTTGATCATGACAATTTATTATCTATCGAGTATCGACATACCCTGGCATTGTCATGGAAGATCGATGTACAGTATTGTTTTAATGAACTGTGTACATAGCTTTGCATCACACTGTCAATATGGTGGGTTTCTTTGATTGAGTGGTTATTAATTGCATAAATTTTCTAGTTCAAGTCATCAAGGACTGTGACTAAAGGGTGACGTGTAACGCGTTCCACCTAGGTGATATGGGTTCAAGTAACCTAGTCTGTAGGTGTGTTTGAGTTTAACCAGATTTAAAATCGGAAATAAATACTAACCATTATTTTGGTGGAACTGAAAAATATTAAAATAAATGGCTGTAAATTAAAAAGGTTAAATGAATGTTTTTGAATCTGCTTAAAATGAGTCATTGTATTTGTATTTCAAGCTATGGTTGTTGGTTGTTTTAGTAGTATCCGAATTTAAGTTGGGAGTTCTTAACCCTTAGATCGGATTTTACTTGGGTGCAGTTGAATCTGAATGTTGCAATAGCAACGGTGCGTCGACATATTATGGTTATTAGTAGTAGTTTTTTTACAATCTTAAATTTAGTCTTAATCTTACTTAGAGGGAGGGTACAATCTTAAATTTAGTCTTAATCTTACTTAGAGGGGAGGGGAGGGAAAGGGGACTCTAGGGAAAAAAAAGAGTGTTCCTAGTGAGTCTAGAGTTTATGACCTAGGGGAATACGCGGGAACAAAGATGAGCAGCTTGACCAACCGAAAAAATATGCTCCTAGTTGTTTTTATCATACTATAAATGTATTTATAATAAGGGTAAAATCTTATACAAGCTTGTATATTTACACTATAAAATTTAAATACTAAATTTCTAACCTTAACCTTAAAAATTAAATCTTAAATCTTAAACTCTATACCTTAAATTCTAAACACTAACGTTAAATTCTAAATTCTACACTCCTAAATTTTAAACTCTAAACCTAAAACTAAAATGAATGTATAAACTAAAGTTTACACGGCATGTGTATTAAATTTTTTTCTTGTAATAACATTAATTATTATTTAAGGAATTGTATTTTAGTCAATTTTAAATGTATGAAAAAGGTTTTATATAAGAAGATATATATATATATATATATATATATATGAGTGTTTTTGAAAAGGATAAAAAAAATTCTTTGATTTTCTTCTTACAATATGGGTGAAATGAAATAGTAATTCTCAAAATAGTCTTGAAATAACATAATTTTTAAATAAGTGTTTTTGGAGGATGAAGTTGACTATGATTAGAGTCGAGTTCTTTAATGTAGAATCCAATATTATGATTTTTGTCATCATTTTAGTGAATTGACTGCGATGAAAATCGAAATCTTCAATGCATTGCGAGAATTTTGAGTATGAATAAAATTAACTTAAAATAAAAGTGACTCGATCATGAGTTTTAAATATTTCTTAAGTTATATATCATATAAAATTCAATTTTAATCACAATCCAATTTGTATCATGGACTTTAATCGCCTTTTAATTACAAATTACATGAGATCTTTTTTAAATATATGAAATTCAATTCTAGACAAAAACGAATTCTTGAGAATGAAAAATAAAGGGAAAACCCTAGCTGCATAGTATTTTTTAAAGACTTAAAAACCTCGCCGCATAAATTTTTTTTCTTTAGGTTTTTTTTGCTTATCGGTCGCGGCACTAGCTCTAATATTAGTTGTCGATCGTCGAGATTTATTATTTTTTTATTTTTTATCGTTTGTCTTATTTTTTTATTTTGAATAAATAATTTTGTCATTGTGACACGTTTTATTCTACCTTTTGATAAATTTTTTTATCTTTTGGCACATTTTTTTTATTTATCGATCGTTTGGCAGTTATTTCATTTGATTTTTCTATCAGAGTTGGATTTGACTGATCAAGATGACACTCTTTTGGATATTAGTATTTATCTTTGTTTCGAGTCTTTGTGTTGAATTTTTTATCTTTTCCTTGTACAGTCTTGTTATGATCTTGAAACGCTAGTTTCTTGTTTGAATGGCTGTAGGAATATGATTAGATTATGTGTTTTTGTTTACTTATATGTAAACTTGCATTATAATTTTTGATATATCCTCGTTTAATAAAATCAACAGAATTTAATTAAAAAATAAAAAAACATTTTCTTTATATAATTTCAGACTTAAGAGACCAATATATTTAAAAAAATCAATTGTTTAAAAAAAGGGCATATCACGGCAATTTTGGTAAGAGAAAAATTACATAATACGTGGCATGTTGCTATTGGCAAAAACAGCACAACATTAGATAATCTCGAGGAAAGGAAAAGGTTTATATATAAAATTGATCCGACAAAATATTAGCAGTTGAAATTTAGAACAATCGAGGTGATTTGAATCTCATTCCCCTCGTCATGGCTGAAGAATCTGAAACGGCGTCATCTAGCTCACAACCAAGATCCTCCGTTAACACTGCAAAAACTTCCCAGGTTTTCATCTTCAATTCACAATTTTATTTTTATATTTCCCCCCTACAATACAATTCAATTGTTGTTTTCCCATTTGCATCCGCGCGTTCTTCGAAAGCTATTATGTTTTTGCTAGGCTGAGAAGAATAAATTTTTATTCAATTTTTTGCTAATTAATGGGGTTGAGTTTTTCTAGGTATTCCTTACTTTTTTCCCACCCCCTTTCAGTCCAGGTTTTTCATTTGGGTGGATATATACTGATGGCTTTGATTTATCTAATGTCTATGAGTTATCAGATCTGATATTTAGCTATATCTTCTGGCAAATTGTTGGCCGATGATATCGTAGGATTTGAATTAAGATTAAATTTTTTTAATACAGTAACTTTGATTATTATTATTATATTCCTAAGTGTTGTCCTCCCTAAGAGTTAAAATGATCATACATGTTTATTAATGTATGTGGGTTTTTTTTGTGTGTGGATATTGTGTTTGATAGATGTTCAAAGAATGATTAATAGTTATTTTGGGGGATTCTATATTTATGGAGTTTCAGTCTCGTGAGAGGGTAGATTTGGGGACTGTTTTACCTAAACCAGCTACAAAGCTCTTTTGCCATGGATATGCCGTGCAAATTTTAAAGATGTTCTGTAGTAGTTAGTTTAAAAGAGGGGGAAAAAAGAGATTTTGCTGCCTATTTGCTTGAAAATTCATGCATTTTATCTATGCGATTAGGGATATGCATTCCTTCATTTAGTGGACCATAAGATGCAAATCTTACTTTTTTATTTTTAGCAATGGGATTCATCTTGTGATAGATGGGTAAACACAATGGACTGTGAATATGGATCAAGCAATCGTTTTTATGTGTCTTGGGACTTGGGAGAACAACCTAGTACCGCTCTTGTATTGAGTATTTGTTGATTGCCACATGTATTATCGTACATGAGTCCAGTTATGATCGATTTTGAGATGCCCTGCATTTTGCTTTCACGGTGCTAGGAAGTGCTTCATGAATGGAATTGTTATGTGCAGTGATAAAGGTTTCCAAATGAAGAGCTGAGCCATTTGCGTGTTGCAATCATTTAGTAGCTAAATGGGAGCATTTTCCAGCCAAGTAATAGAAGATATAAATTTAACAAAATCATGTCTAAATTGAATCACGTTAGCTCCTCTTCTGTCCTATTTGGTGAATACTAAAATTTGTGGATGAGAGTTCGGTGATGTTATTTTTTCTTCACTAATGCTTTGTGTCTGTAATTTTTTTTTCACTCTTAGTTTCTATATGGCTTCTATGTTACGGGTTCCTGGATACTTTGGTGTTCCAGCTTTTCAAAATGGTGATTTTCAGATGTTTCCAGTTATGTATCCTGCAATTATCCCAGGTTTAACTTCATTACAAAATCAGGAACAGATGAACCATGGAGCAGGCATTTATGCTGTTCCTGTTCAACCATTTATGGGACATATTGCTGGAATTCCATCCAACAATCTCATTCTCCTCACTTATAATATACCTACGTAAGTAAATATGCATCTTCTATATTTCTGTACTTTATCTTCCTCCTGTTAAATGAAGATGCCCACCTACCATTCCATTAGATATGGGTTGAACGCCTGTAAGTGATATCATATACAATTATTAATTCATCCAACTTCTACCACGAAATCTGGGTCTTTGGTTTCAATTCGGTTGAGTTTGAAGAAAGAATTTGATATGCTGAGTATGTTTGATTATTTTTTAAGATAATTCATTCCCAAGCCATTTAAATTAATGTAAGTATGTAATATGTATTAGATTTCAAATTTCATCCTGGTTACTGTCTTTTTCCATCACTATAACCTGCCTATTAACTTTCCTTTTATTGTTACAACATTCAGCACCAATCACAAGCTTTTGAGAAGCTGCCATTACTAAGGAGCCTCATTTTGTTATTTTCTATACATTTTTCTGTACATTCAATTTCTAGGAAGGGAATTTTATTCCATTGTAGGAAGAAAATGGATTGCTAACTTGCACTGAAAGAAAAATCATCTCAAACTTCTGATCCAAATCTCCGGATGCTATCAGTCTTTGTGCTTTTAACTTGTTTTAATTTACATCATCCCTTTGCCTTTTATCTTACTTTTCTATCATACATCTGATTCAAATCTCCTGATTGCCTTTTATCTTACTTTGATGCATGGTTTCATTAACAGATGGTCTGTGACTGAGGCAGGGGCCTCAGTTGAGGAGCAAGGGCAAGGAGCACAACCCCAACATCAACAGCAGCAGGTAGGACCACAAAGACAAGTTGTTGTAAGAAGATTCCAAATTGCATTTCAGCTGGATTTGTTGCTTATACTTAAGCTAGCAGCTGTAATATTTTTGTTCAACGGTTCAACCAAGATGGATCAAGACAGAGGCTGGCTGTCCTTGTGTTCTTTGCTTCACTTGTTTATTTGTAAGCTCTGAACTTCTAATTGCTTTGAATTTAACACTTGCTCTGCTCATTGGAACAAATCCTAGAATTCTGCTTTTGACCATCTCTGTATTGATTCAGTTGCTTTGGCGTGGTGGGTCTTGTGTATCAGTAAGGGTTTAGGAAGAAATATTTTTGCTGTAGAAGGGAGAATGTGTGAGTTTTGCTTTAAAAGAAATTGTGATCTTTTCTTTGGGGGGATGGCTGAAGGGGGGGCATTTCTATTGTTGGAATCACATATGTTTCATTAATGACGTTAGAGTTTAGACTAATAAATGGGGAGGTCTACTTTTTCTCAAATAATGGGGTGGTTCTTTTTTACTAACCTTTCACTTCCACATTGTTTTTTTCAAGCCGAGATAAACAATGACAATTGTTTTGTGCAGTATTCTAAATTCTAAAGTTAAGGACTCTTCTCGATACTTTTCAGTGTAACATACATTGATTTCTTGCAGGTATCAAACTGGAGCTCTCACACCGTTGATAAGATGGCTTTCCCAAGGCATGCAGAGGGCAGCTGCACCTCCTCAACCACCTAGGCCTGCTGCCAGAGCAGAGAATGTTCCTGCTGCTGGAAGGCAGGGCAACGAAAATGCGGATTTGGCTGGTAATCTTTTTTAATGTTTATTTTTTTTTGTAAATTAAAATTCATTCAGCCTTTCATCCATATATTTTTCCCAAGTGAGATTGTGGGTGTTTAAGCAGGGTAGGGTATATTGTATTAAACTTCATTACCTGCATCATACATTTTTTATGTTGCAACAATATATACTATTTAGATATTGATATATAATAAATTCTTGAGCCTTTGTATTATAAAGCAAATGATAATTTCCCAAAATCAAGCTGTAATTTCATCAATGATTGTTCTGATTTGTGATCACTAGCCATTGGCTTTATTGACTCCTGCTTCAGCTCAGATAGCTATGTTCTTTTGAATTTGAAAGAGCTAACTTGATGTATACCAACTTAAAAGGAAGAAAGTGAAAATAAGAGCTGGGCTTAAGGAAGCCAAGCTATATTTTAGGTACATCCTTTAGAGATTTTATTAGAATTCAACTTACTCAAAATGTGCGGCTGCTTTTTTTTAGAGCCAGCCTATTTCTAAGATAATTATCATTTTTAACCTATGTTACTTGAACTCAGGTGTGAGTGTTGGATACAAGTGTGTTTACGACATATGTGTAATCTTTCTTGAGATTTTCCATGTATTTGTAGGATTCTTCAATTATCCCTATTGTCCAGCTATGCGGCGGCCATGAGTACTTTAAGAAAAATGAAGAGTTAGATTAATGTAGCTAGTAACTAAACATAAATCTAACGATAAGCAAATCCTAAGTAAACTTCCTAGATAGGCATGGAATCTAGCGACTTCTAGCTAAACTTAGTTACACGGTTAAGTTTATGCAACAAATCCATCTTCTTGGTGGGCACTAGCCTTCCACTGCTTTATATGCATGTGAAACATAGATTTTACCATGTGAAGCATGTAGTATCACACTTGTTACGATATTTGGTTGTGATTCTACATATATATTATTTATTTAACATCATGGATCTGTGGAACAAGCAGGAGCAGAGAATGAGAACTGACCAGCAGATGATGGCAATCAGGCAGTTGAGAACGAGAATGAAGCAGACCCTGGTTTAGGAAATGCCGGTAATCAATGGTGGGGAATTGTCAAGGAAATCCAGATGATTGTTTTCGGCTTCATCACGTCTCTTCTTCCGGGCTTCCACAACATAGATTAGGTCATACTTTAGAGAACCAATGATCTTTGCCTTGCTAATTAATCATATAAGAGAAAAAGGAAAAGCGGAAACCGATGTTTATATTAGGTAAGTATACTTGAACAGATTCGGCGCAGTCGTTGTTTGGTAGTTGAAATGGTATGCAAATGAATTGCAGATTTCTTTGTAATGCAGCAATGGAATGAGTGGCTGACTTCATTTATGGTTCATTTCTATTGTTGCTTACTTGACCTTTATTATTTGTTATTCATGTCAACATCTGAACCAATTTACTATTCCTATTTTTATCCGAAATTTGTTGTCGAATTATACATATGAACAACTATTTTTGTGATGCAGTTTATAGCTAAAATCTGTACTCACAGCCAAAATAAACTTTCCATAAAATCAATTAGCTTGTTGCAATTCAATTTCCTCATAATACTTCAAAAGAACTACTATTAAGTCACAATAGAACAGTGTATATATACAGCCCTTATTCTCACACTGACAGACTTTGATTTTGATACATACAAAAGCCGAGAAATCAACAAAACTTGTTTTATTAGCATCAAAAAATGGTAATTACATAAGTATATACAGGTTACGTTAAATGGAAAAAAAATCTCACATCTCCGATAAAAGATTGCTGATCTTCCGAAGCTCCTTGAGAGCTGTAATGGCTGTAACTTGCCCTTTGCTTTTAGATAAATTGTTCAATGATCCTCCTACTTGACCTTGATCTTGCTGGAAAACTGACTCTAGAACCTGCCAATCAAAATACGGTTATTCAACAATTCCATGGAAGTAAACCAAATAAAGAAATCACTGATCTTCGTGTATCATGAGTTTCGAGTTTTAGTTTTCTTTTGTATAACTACCAGTATCCAAACCACTGGCTAGTTTGGATCGGATACTGCAGAGGCGCAATTTGCTCTATTCACAATGTCAGCATTGGAACCCCTGGCTTTGCTTAAAGGGTATAGCGTCCCATCCCATTATGACTTTCAGTGATTGGGTTTGTGTTTTGTTTACATTGACTCTTCTCGGACTGATCTATTCAACAATAAACATTTTCCTCCAACATATTGAAGCTTGGTATTGTTAGAACAACCAGAATATTACCTGGATGTGTTCGAGCATTGCCTGCCCAAGATTCTTCAATGTTCCGATCATGTTCTGGTCCACATTATCACCTTTGCTGGTCGGATGCGAGTTACAAGAAGCACCTGCAGCAGATGAGTCTGCTGTACTTGTCTTGCTATCATGAATTGGAGGTTTTCCAGCCTCGTTGGTATCTCCTTGTTTATTGGATGTCTCCTCACTGACATTGCTTCGTCCAAACTTCCGAAACCACTGGAATTTACCTGAAAGATGCCTTTTCTCCTTAATAGATGAGGTCTTCCCTGAAGATTCATTCTCATGCAGAGGACTTTGAGAGACATCTTCAGGAGGAAGGGAAACCTGATGCAGTATATCTTCTGCGCTCCTCTGCTGGTGATCATCGTTATCATCTACGGATAAATTTGACACAACACTACTCTGTTCTGTGTCATTTTCATGATCATTAATGCCACAACCAGGACTTGATGGATCGGAAAAAATAGATGAGTTCTCTTCACTGGCAACAGCTCCACTTCCATTCTCACATCTATTTTCTGCTGTGACAATAGACCCTTTGTTAGCACAATTTTGTCCATCCCCCTGAACCTCTAGAGAATGATGGTCCTCTGAATTAGAAGCCTCGAAACGACCTCCCTTTTCAGCTCCCTCCTCCAAGCCGAGCTGCTTAGACAAATCTTCAAGCAAACCACGCCTAACAGAAGGATGGTCCTTTTCGCATTTTTCTTTTCTTGCAGGTATTGGGGCAGATTCAGTTCTAGTTAGGCCAAACTTTACTCTTTCAGACCATCTGTTTTTCCCACTTGGAGTATGCTTTCCTATACTATTTTGCCTTAGTTCCTCTGCCTTATGATGTACTCTCCACTTTTCTTCCCAGTAGCTGTCAGGCAGCAGGCTTGGAGCAGTTTTTGGAGAAACTAGATCAGATGAAACATTGCGAACAGTCGTTGGAGATTTCATGCAGTTATAAGCCCCACCAAATGCGGACATTAAAGATGCTTTGTTAGATTCCAATGCAAGAATTTGCAGTGACTTTGCCTTCTCTATAAGTTTTTTCAGATTTATACTCTCTGGAAAATTCAAGAGTCTCTGAAGGCAAGAAGTTGCAGTTTCAGTGGCAAGCAAGGAAGATCTAAGATAAAGTATCATAGAGACTGCCATAGCAGCAATTAATGCTCCATGGCGTGAATTGAGTAGTTTAAAATTGAAATGGTTAGCATCCTCAGGAAGTTTATTGAGTGGACTTTTATCTTCTGAGAAAATCTCGTCCCATACAACTAAGAGATTTTGAAGTGAAAATTCCCGTCCAAATAAAACCCGCAACCATCGAAGTGCGAAATACTGCGGTTCAACACCAAGCTCAACAAGATGGGTATGCAGAGATGAATCAACGATTGACAGTAAATGGTATAGTGCAGCCGAGGCTTCAATGACAGGGGGCAAACCACTTTGGGACTCAGCTGCAGGAGAGGAAGCAAAAAAATCTGCCATAGCAACTGAACCACGTGCCCCAATCATCAGAGCATCAAACATACAGTAGGCATCATGTTCCATAAATTTCTCAGACAAGACAATACCAAGTTCACCTTCAGCTCCGTAAGCATCACTTAGCAATACAACGCTTGTATCTCAGGATCAAGCTCGTAAAGACTGCAGACTTTCTTTGAATTGCCTTGAGATCCATTTTCATCTTCCAAAGAATCTGAAAACTTCTTAAAATCAAAATTGTAAGCGCCACCATTTTCTTCAAATGGAAATCCATCAAATTTGTCAATGAACTGGTCTTCATATAGCTTCCCCACTTCTGAGAGACGCTCAACATCAATATGAAGAACGTACAACAGAGGAGCCAAGAGTTCATGCATTCCTATAAATAAGCAAGAAAGGGAAACAGATAATGAGCCAGCTTGATGCCTCACATATTCATATAGTAAAAGTTAGCAGACCCAGGATATTGTGTTCCAAATCCAACAGTTTTTCATTGCATACTACGAAATAAATTTTGAATTACCAATTCCAACTAGCCTTCACCTAAGATGATCACAACCATATTACTTTCATGTCTTAAACATTAGGATTCAAAACCTTGAAAACACAATCAATATTTTGCATTGCAAAGCATTTTCTCATTTCATTTTTCAAAATCTACAATGAGATAGCATGAAAAGTAATAACACATGCGTGCAAAGCAGTTAACAAAATACCTTGTCTATAACCGCAGTCTGGATGTCTAAGGCACCACAGTAACAATATGCGCCTCAACATTCCCTGGCATCCGGGAGTCTGGAAGTAGCTTTCATGCTCCGGATATAATCGTGATAAATCCTGGTTAACCATTTTTTCCAGCTCAGCATTCCGAAAGAATTGACTCCAGGTGCTGTCTGCAAGAAGAATTAGCTATGGCTTAAATAGATCAAACGAGAAACACCTAAAATCATAAAACAGGGTGAAACCACAGTAAATTTGCTTGTAGAAGAATGTTCAAAGCATATAGGCAGGTCTAAATTTCCACTGAAAAATAAGAGTTACAATTCCTGAGTTGAAAAAAGCCAACCAGGATAGGGTGTAAAAGGAGGAAAAGAGATTTGCCTCCTTATGCAGCTGAAATAGACACCGGACCCATAAACACTGTCCATACAAATTCAGCATCAAACAACATAATATAGCGATGTACAGACAACAGTACTAGTTCAAACAAAAACCGATGGATCAACAATTCAATTTTTTAACCACTGCTGAACTAAAAAATCAAAGCAATGCAGCAAAAGAAAGCAGAGAAATTACAATTACCTGGGTTTAGTGAGAGTGGGTTATCCATAACAAGATCGGGGGAATTACTTGCTCCATCTTTGGGAACGTGTGGATCCACTAGCAATTGCCTTCTCAAACCAGCATATCTGAATTCCCATAAAACAGAGATTTGAGACTACAACAGTTACTTTTTATTTCCAAAAAATGTAAAAATAGAAATAAAAAACTCTAATCATTGATTATTGTAACTTAAGGAAAATAATGTTCTTTGAAATAACCTGAAACATGAAAATAATGTAAAAGTAAGATCCCTTGAAAACCCAGAAACACAAAGTTATGATTTTATATTAAATTTAAGCTGGAATTAGCCGAAACATTAAAAACATAATAATTATATTTAAAATGAGAAAGAAATAAAAATATATCAAGGTTTGGTAATTTCTACAATAAAAACAAGCTCAAAATTACAAATTCTCACTCTGATGCTAACTTTTTTCTTCAATATAAAATGAAAAGGAAGGTAAACCTAAAGGAAAAGATGAAAGGGTTTACCTTCTGCGAGAATCAGCTGTTACCCTTCGAAGATCATCAATTGAAGAAAGAGGTAAAATTCCGAGATTGATACGCCATTGGACGCCTCTCAGACTAGCAAAAGCACGACTTCCGGCCGGAGCGACACCGGACGACGACGGCGCTAATTCATTTACAATCTCTTTGATCATTTCTTGCGATAAAAAACACAAACAATTAGACAAAAAGAGAAACCGTTACGCCTGGATTGGGAGATCAAAATCATTGAAACATTAAAGGGAATTTTTTTCCGTTGAGCAAAAACCAGCATTCAAGCGTTCAATTTCTCTCTTTTCCCCATTTTTTACAGAGAAAAAGAGAAAACAATTGAAAGAGACATAATATAACAAAAAAGAGCAGGTTTGTTTGTTTATATTTTAGGATTTTATATTTAATTATTTATTATATCTAAACTTATATTTTACATTGACATCTATTGTATTAAACAATAATCAAATAATTTTTAGGGGGAAATGTTGTCTTAGTTAAATTTTTATTTACTTTCTGGGAAAATAAGTTTATGAAATTTAATTATAGAATTCTTAAATAATAATGTAGTTATCGATTGAGTTTCATTCGATTAATGTGGTATATTATATAAGAGTGCATTAATTTGAATATATTTAAAAATTTAGTATCTTTCAATCTATGTGTACAAATGACCATATTTAATTAATTGTTATAGATTATAAGACTATAAACAAAAAATTAAGAGAAAAATGACCCGTTATACGTATACAATATTTTGATATACAATTTGTATAACTTACATAAATCCTTTTTTTAGGGTTTAAATTTTTAGTTTAGTATTTAAAGGTTTAAGTTTCAAAATTTAAAGTTTAAGTTCGAAATTTAAAATTTAAGATTTATGATATAAATTTTAGGCCAAAAGGATATTTTTGCCTTCGAGTTCGACCCAAATTAACAATTTAGTTCTTTTTGCGAAAACACAATTAATTAGGTCCTTTAGTTCTCTTGACCAACGTTGACCGTTACAGTACTAACGTGGTAGTTAACGGTGCTGACGTGGCGATCAACTATGTTGACATGATGGTCCACGATGCTTACGTGGCAGTACACTTGTGATGATGATGTGGCAGAGGGGCTAAATTTATTTTTTAATTGGATTTGAGGGCATAATTGATTTTTTTTACCGAGTTCAGGGGCATAATTCATTTTAATTGAAAGTTCGATAACTTATTTAACATTTAAGCTAAAAATAAAAATTTAAGAAATTATTAAAATTTTAAAATATTAAAATTGGATAAATAATTTATTTAAATTTCAAGTTAATTTAATCGATTTATTTAGTTTTTGAATAAAATTGAATAAATAATTTGGTTTTTCGAACTTTTACAAATAAAATATATAAAAAATCGATAAACAAATTGGTGTAAATATCCTTTGGGTCCCTAATAATTTTAAAAATAAGCAAAGTTATAACTCTCACAAATTAAAAATCAAAATATTCTTCAATTTTTTTTAAAAAAATCCACAAACTTAATAAAAATAAATAAATATTTAAAAAATTATTGAAAACTAAAAATAATATAAAAAATTAAAATGCATTAGAGATTAAAAATGAAAAAATATTTATAAAATATTAAAAATTTGAACACTTTTATCGAAAAAGTGTTCGACTTTGTCAGTTTAAGCATTATCATTCGTTAAACAAATTTAAGTGGAATCAACCTTTTATTAAAGTAACAATAAAACTCAAATTTTATTTATCTTTTCTACATTAAATTGATGTTCATTAATATTTGATGTAGAAAAACGAAGGAGAATTTTGATTTTTTACTACTTTAATGCAATGATGATTTCATTGAAAATATATTCAAAGAATATTAGTAGGCTTAGCATAACTAAAAACAGTTAAAGACTTTTTTGATTGTTTATAAATAATTTTAAATTTTGAGTTTTTATATTTATAATTTTTCATATTTTTAATTTTATGTTTTTACTTAATTTTTTAAATTTATTATAGTGTTTTATTTTTTAATATTTTATAAATATTTAAATATTATTTGAATATTTTTAAAATTTTAATAGTTTATTATTTTTAGCTTAAATATTAAGTAAGTTATAGAACTTTCAATTAAAATCAATTATGACTATGAACTTGGCATAAAAACTAATTTAGCCCATTTCCTATGTCATTATCACACATGTACTGCCACGTCAGCATTGTGGACCGCCACGTTAGCACTGTAACTATCAACGTTAGTCAATGGGCTAATTTGCTGCAATTTGTGAATTGAATGACTTAATTGATTGTGTTTTTACGAGAGCGGCTAAATTGCTAATTTGGGTCGAATTTAATGGCAAAAATACCCCTTTTACCTAAATTTTAATATTTAAGATTTTAGAATGACTCGTATTTATGTTTTATACACAACTTATATGAGAAATATAATTCCTTCCCAACAAGGTTTGAATATAATGACATATTAGTCTCAAATAGAAAATTTGAGTTCAAAATGAATCATAAAATGGATATTTATTTTAAAAATAAAAAAAAAAATTCTTTGTCCTTTACCCTCCGTATCATTATCACCACCAAATGCTTGGTGGACCCGCTCCCCCGCTAGATTAGCTTTAAGTTATTTTTATTTGGAGTTGTGGTTTATATCATTGGCGTAGACACATGCAACATACATTGAAATTTTTTGGAAAATTATAATTTTTATATAATTTGTATATAAAAATAAAAAAATATATAATTAATACCCTTTTATAAATAAATTGACATCAGTTTTATATAAATTGACACTCGTTTATAAATAATTAATTTTTTTTAAATATCGTTTTAAAAAATGATACTCCTTAGATAAATTTCTGGCTCTGCCCTTAATTTATACACCACTAAATAATTTTTAATTTAAGTTTCATATAAATATTTAAGTTTTATCCATTCACAAATCATAAAAAAGATATGTTTAAAAGAAAAAAATTTATGCATAGACTGTAGAACACTTGCTTTTAACGAGCGCCTAGTTTTTAAAGTTTAGAGGTTAGGGTTTTAGTGTTTGCTGTGAGGTTTTAAGGTTTGCAAAAGTTTTGAGTTTAGAATTTAAGGGTTAGAGTCCCTAAAAAGGATACATGACAGTTTAGAAGATCGCTTGTGAAAAAAAAAAACTTTTCACTAGTTGGTCAAAGGTGATACACTAGATCTCTTAAACAAGCTGTTAAACTCTACTATCAATTAGTTGGCTTAGTGAGATGATGTACTAAATCTCTTAAACAATATTAGAGGTTTGGGTCCTGACAATATGAACAAAACAAATTGGGTTAAGAGGCTAAACTCATATTAAACATGTACAATATTGGATTCGAATTAACCATTCAATATTTTTTAGTGAATGTCACAAGTGCGCTTCAACGACAACTAGAGCCAAGGTTTGTGATGGGATTTGGACCCATGCTAAGCTCCAAATGAAAATAGTATGCCACTCCAATAAACTGCACCTTCTTTTCTTTTAGTGAACACTTTAGTTAGTTAAATGTCAACATTCTGGTTTAAATTTAACTGATAATTTACAATTTTTAAAATATATGTACTACATTATTTAATGTTTACAAAACTAAAAAAAATAAAATTGACAAAAATTATTTTAAAACGATTAATATATATATATATAGGTGAGTATTTGATGTTACGATAGTGTAGTGTATAGTTTTATATACCAGCAATGAACAAGATAATTTCATAACATTATTAATTAATATAAAAGAGTTTTTTTAAATAATTAACATGACATATCATCATTTGATTTGCTGACGATACATAAATTTAAACAACATCAATGCATCAAATATTATATATAAGTTTACTTTTAGATTTTTATATTATACAACGAATAGGTGGCATTTAAGTTTTCCCTTCATAAGTTTAAGATAATTTTTACGACACTACAATAAGTAAGAGTTTTAGTGACCATTTGATTGTGACAATAATGAATTTCGACACAGAAAGTAGGCTATTTTTGACGAAATATATTTTTGTCACTAATGAAATAAGTAATTGTGACATTATTATTTTGTCACTATTTCACAGTTTAAAATTATGTCACAAAGTCACTATTAGTGTCTTATTGTGGAACAAGTCAGAGTTGTCATTATCATTTTGTCACTAATGAAATGTTCAATTTGGTGCCAACTTTTTTCCGAGAAAAGATTAATAGTGACCATATATTAAGTAGTCAGTAATATTATTCATATTTGTGACGATAACATTAAGTCACTATGAATTTTACCTTTATATAATGATATAATTGTGACAGTCTTAAATTACGTCACAAGTGCATTTTCATTGTAGATGTATAATATGACGAAATATACTTGCCACTATCATTTTATCGCTAATAAAATTCTCAAATTTGTGTCAAATCACGTTTTATTGGGGAGTGACGTAATAGTAACGACATTGCATGAGTCACTATTATTAATCATGATTGTGATGTAAAATTATGTCACTAGAAAATTTACCTTTATATTGCACTGGTTTAGTTATGATAAAATATGCTTGTCACTATGATATCAACAAGTTTTTTTAATGATGTAATAGTAACAACATGAGTAGTCACTATTATTAATCACAATTGTATACATAAAATTTTGTCACTATAATTGATTCTTCTATAATAATGTAATTGTGATTCTTTTAAAATTATGCCACGACCAAATCATCAGTATAAGTTTATAATTGTGAGCAAGCTTACTTGTCATTTTTATGGTTTCTCATTATCATTGTTATCAATGATCATTAACTATCACATTGTTAACTAAATTGTTAAATTTTTGCTTGCATAGAAATTTAAAAACTTAATTTGTGTATAAAAGATTTTAATGAACTTAAAAGATCAACTTAATTTAAAATATAATATTTTGTACCGATAAATAATTTATTAGGTTAAATTTTTATATTTTTTTATAACCAACTCCATAACCAATTTTAAAGTTTGAATTCTTCAACTCCATAACCAATTTCTCAATATATATAAATATATTCGAGAAGGAGAAAATTAAATAAAATTCGAGATCTTTTATCACCAATACGAACATTTTAATATTTAGTTCAGCCATTAAAAAAACTTTCATTAGATACATAAATATAAAATTCAATCTCTTTAATTAACAGTTCACCAATAATACTCCCATATAATAATTTAAGATTTTTTAAAACTTACTATGTATTAAGATATTTGATTTTGATATAACTTGAATGAAAAATATTTTTGGACTTAAACAAATTTGCAAAAATATTTCAAAAGTCCATTAACTTGAAAATTTTGTTTAAAGGATTTTCAAAGGGTTTTTGACATGTTTAAATGCTTTCAAAATAGCCAAAGTGTTAAAAACATGTACCCTTTCCCTAGTATCGATACCCGTTTTACCCGTATCGATACACCCATTTGTTTCCCCAAAACTTCAAATTCCAGTAGTCAAAATGAGTATCGATATGGTTTAGACCGTACCGATACGGAAGGGTCTGTACCGTTACCCATGTATCGTGTACCGATACCAGTGTAAAAATGCCCAACGGCTCTTTCCATTTTGACGCAGGTACCGATACACGAAGCTTGTGTATCGATACGCCCTGCACCAGACTGCATTTAATGCTGAAATTAAAGTCTCCAATGACTCTAATCAACCCCTAACGGCTAGTAGCGGTCAAGAACTCCTTAGAGGGTTTAAAAGACCTCTTCAAACAGCCATGGAACAACAAGAAACATCATTGCCAACATTCAATGTTAGAGAAATTATCTTAGTAAAACTGTCAAATTCTTTGTAGAAAAAACTACTAAGCCAGATTATCACATTTGCTTAAGTGTTTAGGAATTTGGGTGAGAGCTTAATTGTGCAAACTTATTTGCCTTGTGAGGCCTTCTTTAGTTTGTTAAATTTGTTTTCTCTTTGTAAGAGAGTGTTCTTAAGACTTTGGTGTACAAGTCTTGGTTGTAAGAGTTATCTCCTTGAACCTAGAAAAAGGAAAGATAAATTAGTGAATTTGTGGAAAATCCTTAGTGTAGATAGCTGAGGTAGTGGAGGTAGACTTGATTTAGAAGTCGAACCACTATAAATCATCATGTCACAATTTTTATTACTTAGTCATTCATCCATCAAATCAAAAATTCAATTCACCCTTCTTAGTTATTCAGTTGATCGTACGAGCCTCCCAACACTATGTACTTAAAAAAATAATATAACAAAGCACTTATTTTTAGAATTTTCATTTATAAAAAACTGTATTACTAATTTTAATTTATTAGTAGACTTTGACAATATACATATTTTCAACGCCATTATCAAACTAGACTCTAATTTTATTTTGTATTCGATAAATATGTTAAATTCAAAATCTCATTTGGATAAGTGTGTAAAATTCAAAATCTCCTTCTTTATTATCAATTAATTTACATAAATTAAATAACTTAATAATAATTCAAAAAAACTAAAAGAAATGTCAAGACCACTTTCTCAACTACAATTTAATTTTGTTAGTTTGTTAGAAACACAACTTTCACGTTGGCATATATTTGACGTTTGGCATGTCAACAACTGGTTTCAAATATGTTGTCCAATGCATCTTAGTCAAATTCTGTAATTAACGATGTAAGTACAATACTTAAATAAAAATAATTTATTTTTAGCCAATTCTATTTAACAATAGATTAATTTTTATACTAATTAACTTATTCTTTCTCTTATTGTTGTTTATTGTGTAGAAAAATGTTCAAGAGTGAACTTTGGAGCGGAGAACATGACTTGGACTTCGATTTAATATGTTGATATCTTAATATTAAAATTATACATTATAAATTATTTGATTTTTTGGAGTTTATTCAGAATTTTATTTTTTATGTTTTAATAGTGTATAAATTTTAGTTGACTTATAAACTATTAAATATAATAATTGTCAATTCCTATTACGACAATGACGAAGTGATTATATTTTTGTGTAACAATATTTTATAATTAAAATAATTTTTTGGTGACAATATACTTTTTTCATTAATAATATTTTTAGTAATTAAAATTTTTAGGCATAAAAATATTAATTGTTTAGTGGCGAGACAAATCTAAACAACTCATGTATAACCGGCGAAGAGACATTTATCTATAAAAAATAGTTATTGTGATGATTTTTTGTCACAAATTTAGCTTTTAGTGTCAAATAAATTGGTCATACTTTAAAGAGTTGTTGTGACTATTTAATTTATCATAATTTCTAAATAAATATTGTGTCGAGTATGAAGTCACAAAATTTTGTTATCGTGACTAATTTTCTTTGTCATAAAATATTTTATTAGTGATAAAGGGACATGAGTCATCCAACATCGCTGTCGAAATCTGCATATTAACTCGAACTAGTGAAAGAGGACTATTGGTTACTTGTCATTATAATGTGAAATATAATGGTTTTGTTGGATATATAGGTCAAATAAAAATTAATATTTAGAATATAAGAGATGTTGAAAGATATTTGGAGATATAATCTATTTTCTACAGTGCAAAGCAAAGACGTCATCTGCAGGTGAAGTTTTTGTAAAAAAAAATAAAAAAATACCACCTACAGATGGCGTCTTCCTCTTACATTGTAAAAAATGACAATATTCCTAAATATTCCAACATCCTTTATATTCTAAATATTAATTTTTATTTGGATTATTCACCAAATTTAGGCAAAATATAACACTTATAGTAATAAAATATCATCCCTACCTTGGTTGTAATGATATTTACGGAAAGTTTTAGGGTGAGCCAGCCTAAAATGAGGCTATACAGAAATACTTACAAAAATGTTAAGAATTTCGGTATCAATTTTTCTATACATACAAAAATACTTACAAAAATGTAAAAAATTCAGTATATACAGAAATGCTTACCGGTTTTGTAAATATTTCTGTATGTACAGAAAAATTAATACCGAAATTTTTATATTTTTGTAAAAATTTTGTATAGCTTCATTTTAGGCTATTCACCTTAAAAAAACTGATATTTACTTACAAAAACTATATATATATATATATATATATATATATATATATATATATATATATAAACAACCCTACCTTTCAATTTGAAGCTACTTTGGTTGTAATAGCAAGCATCGCTTGTATATCAGATCACTTCATTAATGGTATACAAAACGGGCTTCCAGGACCTTGTCGTCTCCCTTCTCTTCTGTCGGCCGTTACCCGGCCTAGTTTCCGGCGACCCGTCGTGGGACTTAGCTCTAGCCGTAAGCCTCTTTACTAGAGACGCCATATCCAGAGGAGAAACGTGGTCTTGTAAGGTCGACAATGGCAGCACAAAGTAGAGGTGGCCTGGTTGGAGCCGAGCATCAGAGTTCAAAGGCATGGACCCTGCCGACAAAAGCTGAGCGGCGGTGCAGAGATATTGCTTTGGGGGCTGGCCGGTGACTTCACTCACTGTGATGGGAGGCTCAAAGTCCTCCACATATCCATTGAAGTGAACCAGACGAACTGTGTTTGGAGATGCGTATTCGCAAGAGCTAGAAGAAGAAGATAAACAAGACCCCAAGTCGTTGTATTCTGCTGTTTCTGTCTTCAATCATGTGTTTAGGAAACAATTATATGTGAATTGATTAGACATGTTTTCAAGTACTGTAATAGATTAGGCTTTGTTCAAAAGGGGTAATAGACTAGGGTAAAGATGCAAGTCTACTGAGCTACTTCCTCAAAATATTAAAAAAATACTCACTCTGTCTCATTTATTTTGTCTATTGTTAATTTTTCATATAGTTTTAAGAAAAAAAATTTATGTAAGAATGTGTAAGAAATACGATGTAAAATAATTGAAATGACAATTTTATTCTTAAAAAATTAAATTTTATTTTGTTGGGAAACTAAAAAAAAGGTATAAAGAAAAATGTACCTTATAAAAGTTATTAATTTTTTCAATGAAACATTTTAAGTGAGACAATTTCAAAACACAAAATAGACTCAGTATTCTAAAGAAATATCCAAAAAAAATATCTAAAGATATTTTAGGTGAATTTGCAAGTTGTATTCCAAACTATCAAAACCGATACGAAGTTAATTACAAATAATCAAATCAGCTATATCCTATGTATCCAATCCCCATTCTTCAATAATTATTTTTAATTTGAATCATTTCATATTTAAATTAGATTTGAACTCAAATTATTTTTATTTTTATTTATTAAGTAGAGAGATATTATATTTCCAAGATAAATATAGATATTCGAACACATACAAAATGAGACACCATGAACATCTTTAATCACTCGACCAATTAGTAAAACTCGGATTATTTTTATTTGAGCAATCAGTATATGATTTATTGGCCAACCAATATAAATAATATGAATAATAAAGTCGAATTATTTTTTATTGGGATCCTTTTGGATTCGAATTTGGGCAGGGTTTCAAGTCACCAGAAAAAAAAAAGTGAGCATCGCCCTAGTTTCCAAATTTTACACAACCAAAAATGAGTCCCACTATTCTTCCCACATAGTAATAGTGTATATGGTTATCTGAAATTGTGGGGAAGGGGGGGGTAAATGAAGAAGAAATTACCCATATGGAAGGGGGCAACACTAACGACTCGATAATTGCAGTATTATTGTCGGTACAATATATAGAAGGATATAAATTCGAACATTTTCAAATTTTTAATTTTTTTATTTAACCACTGGTATTCAACTCACTGGTCGACTAATACGGACCAAATACTTTAGAGGCCTATTATGGGACAACCCTCTAAACTCAATTTGCTTAAAAGATCTAGTGCATCATCCACTAGACCATTTGATTATTGATACCCTCGATATCTTTTAATCTATAAGTGGAGATAATCATATTTTTTTAATTAATAATAGTCGTTAGTTTTATTGAATAAAGAGTAAATACAACAAAAATACAAGGAGGTGATTATATTTAATTAAATGTTATAAATTATAATAGGCATAAAGATAAATTTGCCCTTAACGTTTATCATTTTTGTCATTTTGGCCTTCATACTTTTTAAGAAGAAATAAATTTGGCCGTCAACCTATATGTATTCGTGAAATTTCTTATTTTTTAACTAATATGCTCACTAGACGGTTAAAAATTTAACGGTAATAATAAAGCACATACATGTGACAATTTATTTTAAATGAAATAGTATTTAACGTATTACATGCATACATGTGTGATATAATTACATTTCAAAATAAATTATAAAAAATGAAAGAAACAAAACAAAAAAAATCATTAAATTTAAATCAAATCCTAAAAAATATTTTTGGATCCATCACCGTCTTCCCGTACATTTTGACTTTGTATAAGAATATATACTTTAGTTTTCAGCCTGGAAACACGAGGAGAAACGTTGGAAATCGGCCATCAAATCAAAGTAATTAAAATAGTTAATGGTATATTGCGGTACATATGATTAGTAATATATAGCGATACATGACGCTTATTGTAGAATCATCCCATCAACAGCAGATAAACAAGGTAAATTACCCTATCAACTACTTGTTTCCATCTTTAATGTTTAGCTTTTTACTATTATTTACCGTTGATTAAACTTACCCATTTCAAAAAAAATCAAACCCAACAATTTTGATTAACAAACGAATGATCGTAGAAATGCAGCAACAAAATGTATTATGGTGATGACAAAAAGAACCAAACTCATCATTCTAAAGTTTTCAATCATATTTTACATTTTGATTTTGATACTACACATGTTATACGTTTCTTTTGGCATAAGATTGTAAATGTTGAAGCACTTGGGTTTTTTCTTCTTTATATTGCAACCGCTAATAGATCTTAACGGGAAAAATTTCATCGGACAGGTACAGACTCATAATTTTATATTAGTGGGTGAATTTAAAAAATTTTAGCGAAAGTAAATTTATAAAATTTTAAGGGGTGAAAATAGTTTTCAATAGAAAATATTTTAATCATATACGAATTTCAACTGTTCTCCCCAGCCCCTCGGTCCATCCCTATGGGGAAGAAAGCCGGTCTACACCCCACATCACACCAAGATACTGAACTTTTTGCGTCTTGTATTCCTACTTCAATAGTCTGTTTTAAGAATGAACTTCCCCCTACATTTTATCACCCTTCCACAGGTGAAATAAATCCCATTGTCAAAACCATACCAACTACTTGTTTATAGGCTCCTGATGTCACATTCATACAGTTTTGGACTCGATTTCCGCCGACGAATTCTCTCGAATTTTTCATTTTTTATATCTTCGACTCTCGCATTTCGATGGCATCTTTCTATCTTTACTTGTGGATGAAACCATTTTCAGGCCGAAAATAAAATGAGATATTTCCGACTAAAATCAAAGAAACTTTGCAGTAATACACACTGGAATTATCGATTCACGGCTTTATCATAGAATTTCATGAGATATTATCTTGAGTGTGGATTAATTTAGAACTTGCAACATAAAATTTGGGCCCAAATTTATGTTGGATCATCTAAATTAATCTTTAAACTAATAAGATGTTTTATTTTATTTAAAATTATTTTATGTACCAGTTACTTGTAGTAAAAAAACATCTAATTTAAAGTTTAGATATCTATTTAAGATTCATAAATTTATGTTCAGGGCTTATAATTTAGAGTTTATGGTGCATTTTTAAGGTTTGAAATTTGTTGTTTATAAGTTTATGTTTTAGGGTTTAAAGAAAATAAGATTTATGACTAGAATTTGAGATTTTACGATTATTGATTTAGATTTAAGATTTAAAATAAATTAAAATGCTTGTAAGGTATTTTTTATAGTCAGTGCATGTAATAATAATCTTAATTTTTTTTATTACTTTATTAGGGATTAAGTACTCAAAATCATTATAACTAAACATATTTGCAGTGAATGTTCAAGTAATCATGATCCGGTAAGTCGCAACCTCAACATATAACGGAAATAAGTATTTACAATAGGTTGGTTTAGTGAGATAAGATATTAGATTTTTTAAGTAAGATCAGAGATCAAATTATATCGTCTTTATAATATTTTATTCAAATTAATCAATCACTAAATTAAATACTGATAATGATAATGAAACAAGTAAAAAGAATATAGCATCACCCTGGAAGTGGATATCTTCTAGTGGGCCATTTCATAAGGCTGAAAGCTCGTCTACCATGAAAGCACTGAGCCCGGCCCCTTCCTTTGTTATTTGCTTTATTTTTTTTATGTCCTTTTCTGTCGACAATAAGTAATATTTATTTATATTAAATATTTTTTCAAATTACTTAATTTTTTTAATTTTTTTGTACGATCTTGTTTTATTATTTAGTGGTTAGTTTATGAATTTTGATAGTGTGAGAAAAAATGGATTTTAATATGATTAGTCTATCTTAGTTTTTAGACTTTTCTTATAAGTTTAGTGTACTTTTTTATTCAATAAAACTAGAGTTGTTTTTAGTTCAAAAAATTAAAATAATATAGTTACTGTACTAATAAATAATTTATATGTGTACCTTGAAGATTTGTTAGGAGGAACATTCAAAATAGCGAACATATAAAAAAAATGGAAAACACAAAAAATATTGTACTTTAAATGAAAGAATTTAAGTTTGAATCTTAAAGATGATATTGTTAAGAGAAATAATTTCGAACTATAAATATATACTAATATAGACTATAGATCATAAACTAAACATAGAAAAACATATATAGTAACTTGCTAGGTAAAATGAGAAGGAATTGAAATTTCTGAGTAAACTTTGAATATAATTATCATCCGTCTGAAAAAAAAAAACAGATATAATTCAACTCCAAACTTAATTTAATCCCATGCTAGACGAAAATAACGATGATTTACTTTGAGCAGCTAAATTAATGTGAGAAAACTTGGACAAAAAGCACTCTTTGATAAAGAAAAGTGAATTCTTTGCTTGTATTCAATCTCATTAAAATTTACATTTTCCGAAATTCTTACAAAAAAAAAAAAAAAAAAACAGAGAGAGAAAAAGACCAAAGTCCAAAAAAGAGAAAAAACAAGAAAAAAAGAAAAAAAAAAGAAGAGAAGCTAAAGCTAACATCAATGGAGCATGCAATTGCAAGCTCAAAAGCTGATTTTAATATACAGAGACACCCACACCATAACCTTAGACAAAACCCCACCTTGAAAAACTCCACACCCAATTAATCATTAAAGGTCCTGTCTTGATGATGATTGCTCTGTCTCCGTCCTCTCTCGACGATCACCGCCACCGCCAACCACCACCTTAGCTCCTCCGTGGTCGATGACCTCCGATTCCTCTCCCTTATCATTACAGTAACACCTCTTTTCACTGTTGTTTCCAAATGAAAACGACCTGCTGGAAGAACCAATGGGGGTGGCCAAGAACGTCGGCTTCACTTCTCCCGCCATTATAACAAGAACCTTCGGTTCCATAACAGCCCGAAGCCGAGCGTCGTCTCCTTTACCTTCCCCGGCTTCCAAGTCTCCGTCGGCTTGCCCCGATGATCCCTCGCCCTCGTTCTCCAAGTAACCCGACAGCTTCCAGTAAGAACAGGCGAGGATGAGGAGCGCGAACGCTATGAGACCGAGCATGGCAGCCAAGCCGCCGAACAAGTAGGGCACCGGCGAATGCCACGGCGATGTGTGGAGAGTCCCGTTCACTTCCGAATGCGGCCTTGCCGTCGCGTTATACGGTGCTCTTGCTTCCATTTTTTGCTTTGTTTTTTTGTTGTTTTAGATTTTTTTTGTGTGTGCGCGCGCGCGCTTTGGCGATTGCTTGCAACTTGTAAAGGTATTTATACAGGAAAAAGCATTGGTTTGGTTTTTAAGTGGTTTATGACGTCATTTTTTGTACTTATACCGAATGGGGTCCACAACGTGGGGTCACCACAAGAGTTCTTCGGGAATTTCCAAACAGAACAGTATAGGGAAACGCGCACTTACAAAACGAAATAAATCGGATGCATTATTTAAGTTGTTTGCCCACCCCAGGAATTGTGTTGTATTTTACTCTAAAATTTGAAATGAAAATGTTATCAAACGTCAAATCAGACTAGATTTACGTAAACTTTATATTTTCAAGTTAAATACGAGTTAACTAACAACCAATCTATGGCCATTTGTACCTAATTACATTAAGATTTTAATTAATTAATGTCATCAACAAATTGATGGAATGTTTGATTGATATGTTAACCAAAAAAATCATATTTTTTTTAACTTTATATACCAAATTATATAATAAATCATACATAATTAATTGTTTGGCTAATGAAATGTTTTGGGTGAGTCAGGGAACCAGAAAACACGTAATCGTTGGCCTTTCGATTCCACTCCACTCATACGTGGGTTGCACTTTGCACCTCTCAAAATTACAAGTGACGGTCTTCTTCACGATTGCTACACTCATTGTCATATATAGGATGTGATGAAACATAAATTTAAAATAAAAAACTAATTATCTAATAATCAAAATTTAAAAATTTATTACTCCCAAGCTACAATACATATTCAATACACCTAATCTTTTAAAATCGAATTATAAAATTCGAGTCAAGTCGAGTTATTCGAGTTTCTGTTTAAATTTAATTGTAAAATTTTGTAATATTATGGTACAAATTGTTTTTAATTAAACGAATTTCTACAACAATATATGATATACTTATATATTTTTTCATATGCAATATACATATATTAAGAAGAGTTGAAAAACTTAACTCAAACTTAAAAGTCAATATACTATTTTCTAAAATTTTGTATTATTTGATTTTTTTTTAAAGGTAAAGTATGATTAAAAGGAGAAAAATCATATAAATAAAACATCAAATCAAATCTCATTAAAAAAACTCCTTAAATATAAATGAAGAAAAAAATAGTGCATCGATCCAATGCCAGGGGCAGTGGGTTACATACTATAGCAACAGATCCAAAGGTGAAAACATGGCCAGAGAACAAGGTGAAGAGTCCCTCTCGACTCATGCCCAAACCTCACCGTGCATATAATACTCTCGTACTTATAGTGACGGATTCAAAAATATTTTTGAGGGTGAGTACAAGCCAAAAAAAAATTTAGTGTAGGCATAATTCATAAAAATCTTGAAATTTCATGGTGGGCACGAGCCGTAAAAATTTTAAAAATTTAAGATTAATTCATAAAAAATTAAAAAATCAAAGCTAAATATATGAATTTTAAAAAATTTTAAGATGAGCACGCACCCACCCACCCATCCTTCCATGTACATCCGCCACTATACACCCGCGTCAAATTTCCGATACTGAAACAACGAGACTCCGACGGGAAACATGGGACATTAACAAACCTGAGTAGTTGATCGCCGACCAATTCCAGCTTTTGCAAGTTTGCCGGCTTCCCAATGCCATTCGAATTTCAATTTATAACTTAGACTTTATTTAAATTTTTTTCGAGTTAAGTTTATGAAATTATAATTCGAGTAAAATTGAATATTTTTTCTCGCTTCTAATCGAATTTTACACACCCCTAAAAGCAAGGTTTTGACCCTCTAAATGGTGAAATGATATACTTAATCCCATCAAACTCTGAAATTATAAAACTAAGTCAATGATAAAATTGTATCTTTAATATTAACAATGATAAATTTCTTTTAATCTTTTAAAAACTGTAAAATTTTATTTTGACCCTTAAAAAATTATTTCGATTTCACCTCTAGAAACCATGTGGTACATGTACATATAATATACCAAATGTAGATAGTGCAACAAATGAACTTTCCTAGTTAGCTTGTTCAAAAGACAAAGGGAAATGGTCCTTTGCTTTGCAATATGATTGGATTGTTGGAAATTTCATTATGATGTCCAATTTGATACACCGATGATGACAAAAACTAGTTGGAATTATTGAACTGATTGTTCTCAACAATCTTCATCTTTGTAAATTTAAAGCATATTAACTTTTTTTGACAAGAAATTCAAAGTTTATGACAATGATTATAAAAAATATTTTAACTTTCATCAATAAAAACTTATTCAAGCAAAAATCAATAGTCAAATAAATATATTAGTGTGGTTATATGATCGTATATTTTATATTTTTTAGTCCTTTGACAACGCACGCACAAATATTTAAATACGAGTCTCTTAAGATGAATATCAATAGTCAAGTAAGTTTGTTGTGAATTTTCATTAAAATAAAATTTTGGTTACTGGTAACCATCGTTAATACTTTAATTTCATTTATTATCTTAATAAATTACATTTGATTAATATTTCATTTTCATTCATAATTCTTTTTTATCAATATTCACACCTTTCAAAATATTTTAATTTCAATCATGCTTGCTTCCATATCAATGTTGTGGGATCCACTTACGTTACCAGCTTCCATAATTTACTTGTTGAGTTCAGTTGCATATCCCGTTTCGAACAAAAATTTGGTAACGTAAATAAAGTAAAAAGGTTTAATGCACAGTTGGGTTCTTGAAAGATGCTTATTATTTTTCCTATTTTGGTACCAAAAGTTGTTATTATTATTATTATTATTATTATTATTATTATTATTATTATTTTTGTACCTGAATTGCCAATTTTGTCACCGTTTATTCTAAAATAAAAAATCACGAATAAAAATGTAACATGTTATTTTTAGACAATAATATTTTTTTAATATAAAATGTGACAAAAATGATAGTTTTTTTTCTTCTCAAATACGATTTTATTGCAACGCAAATCGTACAAATACTAACGTAAGTCTCTTTAAAAACATTTCTAAACTTAAATAGAGGAAAAGAGTACAACACATTGGTAACAAAACAAAACGAACCCAACCAAATATTGCTAGGCACGACCAACACCGAACCCAACCAAATACTGCTAGGCACGACCAACACCAGAGCCGTCCCTACGCATGGGCGAGAGGGGCGTTCGCCCAGGGTCCATTTTTCTTTATAATATTGGTATTATGGTCTAATTTTTTTAATCATTATTATTATGGATTTATTTTTAAATTTTAATTTTTAAATATTTTTATTAGGGTCTAATTTTGTTTAATAATTTTTATTATGAGCCCAATCTTTTATCAAGGGTCTACTTTTAAAATTTAAATTTTTTTAATATTTGTTATTAGGTGTCTAATTTTTATGAATACTTGTTATTATGGGTCCGTTTTTTAACATTTGTTATTATGGGATCAATTTTTATCAATACTTGTTATTAGGGGCCAATTTTTTTCAATACTTACATTAGAGGTCTATTTTTTAATAATTGTTATTAGGGGCCCTATTTTTTCAATACTTGTTATTAGGGGCTCGATTTTTCCCCAATACTTGTTATTAGAGTAAAATTCATTTTCTCAATATTTGTTATTAGGGGTTCAATTTTTTACCCATACTTGTTATTAGTGGCTTATTTTTTTCCAATGTTTGTTATTAGACATATACTTTTAAATATTATTTTTTTCCAAATACTTGTTATTAGGGAGCTGATTTTTTTCCTAATACTTTTTATTATAGGCCTATTTTTGATGTTTGTTATTAGGGATCTACTCTTAAAATTCAATTTTTCTGATATTTGTTATTAGAAGTCAAGTTTTTTTTTTTTCTGAATGCTTGGTATCAGGGGCATATTTTTTAAAAAATATTTGTTATTTGAGATTCATTTTTCTAATACTTAATATTAGGGACCTACTTTTAAATTTTAATTTTTTAAATACTTATTATTAGGAGCCTAATTTTTAGGTTCGCCCTAGAGCCACTAAAATCTTAAAAACTGCTCTGGCCAATACCCACCACGCACCCCAAACAACAACCAAACTATACCCAAATTAAAAAAAAAATAGTTTAGATACTAAAATGGAAAAATGTGTATAAATCAGAGTAAAATAAACATTGAAATATTACAACTTATAAAAATACTAAAACTTTATTTTAATATAAAATTATACAAACTTCTTTAAATTTAATTATAACATATAATAATATAATTAAATACACAAATTAGCTAATTTGGAGTCATTAACTTTCTTTTAAAACCATCATACTAAAATATTCATAGTTATGACGGAATATATAATCTTATCTATTTGAACACTAAATTTTAAACCTTAAATATAAAATATGCTATTCAAATAGATAAAATTATATAAAATAAATTTCATTCGACCAGTGTATCGAAACTTTTATATTTTTTTAATATTTTAAAATGAATATTTTCAGTTTGAATTATATTTTTATTCGTTTTAATTATAAAATTTAAATCCTTACAATTTTGAAAAAATAAAATGAATTAAAATAATAAAATTATCACATGAATACATACGAATGACACGTAGTACTACTAATTAAAATGTTAATCATATTACGTGTCATATTTTTCATAGAATCGTACCAGACTGACGTATACTATGGATTGAATAAAGTAGTAGTAATATTTTAATTGTTATGATTAATTATTTTTTGTTCAGTATTTGTTAATCTTCCACTAAAATTTGCTTAATTAACTTAAAGAGTTGGATTAGAGAAATTAATGATGAGACGTAAGGAATAGATCCACACCAAATCCCACTTAGTAGCAATAACCATATGTTTAAGTGACCCTAGCTTCTTTTCTTTCTGCAAGTAGGTTCAGAAGTTTCTGTTTTGCTTTTAATTTTAAAATATAATATTTTGGGTCTTATTTTAATGAAAATTTGGGCATCTAAATTGACAATTAGTCTCCTAATCTTGGAATTTTCACTTATTTTATGTCTTGTCATTTTCATGGTAATAATATCCTCGATTTAAAATTAGGGATGACAAATAGCTCGAACCGTCTTGATCTATTTTGACTCCATTTACGATAGGGGTGGGTTTTTTTTCTTTTAAAAAATATAAACATATGTTATTGAAAAAAATAAAGTCACTTTAATTTTAGGGTAAAAAATTTTCCCGACCTTACCCACAATTAATTATATATTTATTATATATTTTTATATTATATTTAATATTTTTATTAATTTTTCTCAGGTTAGGTCAGGTTTAATCGGATTTTTTTATTAAAATATTGGGGTCAAGTTAGGGTCGGGTTATATTTTTTATTATGTCGGGTCAAGTCGGGTCAGATATAGGATAAATTAGAGTCGATTCTAGTTTCACCTCGGACAATTTAAATTTTGGGTCCGGGCATACAAAACCATTAGCAAATTCAAAATAAACATATTTTTACGTTAAGTATTTTTGTTTACTCATATCATGAGTATAATAAATATATTATAAGTAATTTTTTAATAAAAATAAAGAAAATTTCACCTTGCAAATTCAAATTTTATTTAATTTATCTTAACTCCCTATACAAGAAGATGGAAAAGAATGTAATTCTAATTTGCATAAACGTACATTGATTCGTTTTCGTTTGCTCAATAGATAAACTCACTAATTTATTACAAATGGAAATCTAACTATCATATATAGGGTTCTAATATGTTGATATAAAGTGAAATTATTAAGTTTTACACGTTTTTTTATCGTTGGATTAAATGATTTTAATAGTTGAGATTGAAAATTTTAAAATAAAAATAATTCTTTTAACTTTTTCCTGTAAAAATTCCTCATTACCTACAATTAATCTCATCCATCGATTTTCACTAATATATATATATATATATATATATATATATATATATATATATATAAGATATGATCTACTTACACAGAAGGTAAAACTCATAGTTTTACACGTTTTGTAGATTACTTGATGAGAGAAATTGATGGCTGAGAGTAACTCATTACTTTTTTTCAAGTGATAATCTTCACATAACATACTGTTAATCTCAGCCATCCATTTAACTCATCTAACGATCCATAAAACATGTAAAACTTAAAAACTATTATATTGTGTAAACAAGTCCTATTCCTACGTATATCGGATTAAGGGTGGAAATTCCTCTTATGTTTCATGGAACATTGGTAGTAATAAAATAATTACATTAATTGAAGTGGGATTGACACCACCTTTATTAATATTTCGCACTAGCCTTTGCGCAAATGGTTTATTAGGAGGGGTTCCCACAACAAAACGCATATGATTGCTTTTTGGGGTTCTTCTTAATCTAAATTATTCCATAAACATGATTAATTAATTAATTAATTAATACATAGTAGAAGACATCATTGGATAAGCTTTACTTTGAGTGGAATGAGTGCATGAGACTTAAACCATGGGGCTAGCAATATGAAAATGGAGTTAATGAACCCACCATACATATACTTATAATTTGAAGTAATCCTATGTTGGTTGAGTGGGATAATGTGGGAATCTAGAGTTACCTACAACATACAAAGTTACAAAGGAAGTGGAGTAGAGATAATAAGCGCATGTTCTCTAGCTATGTGGATGGAACTATACAGATTTATGGTTCAAAATTTAAGATTTATGATAAACACATATATGTAGTTATGATCCACTTATACAGAATATAAAACTCATAGTTTTACACGTTTTGTGGATTGTTGGATGGGTGAAATAGATGGCTGATATTAATTCCTTACTCTCTTTTTTCAAGTGATAATCTTAACATAACCCATTGTTAATCCCAGTCATCCTTTTCATCCATCTAACGATCCAAAAATATGTAAAAGTTAAAAAATATTACACCGTGTAGCTGGATTCTCTCTCACACACAGGTAAGGATGGGATCCATTTACACTATGTAAAACTCAATTAGTTTTACACTAGTTCATCATCCATGATCATTGGATGAGTTAAATGGATGGATGAGATTAGAAGTAGGATATGTGAAGATTTTCACTTGGAAAAAAAAGTAAGGAGTTAATCTCATCCATCCATTTCACCCATCTAATGACCATGGATTAGTGTAAAATTAGTTGAGTTTTACATAGTATAAGTGGATCTTAACCATGTATTAGGCATAAAACTAAAAAAAAGAAGAGATATTTAAGAAGAAAAAAAAATAAAGTTTGGGAACCAAGACATTAATAATTTGATATGGAACCTTTAGAGAGAAAATTAGTATATTATTAGATAAAGAAAGACACAATTACATATTCTTAATAAGTGGGTGAAGGTTCAATCCTCACTCTGAGTATAAAACAACTTTAAAAATTGCGGTCAACGTCAACCTCTAACATAGACCAACAAAACGTAAAGAATTAGTCATTGCTTGCTCTAATAATACATTGAGAGACAAGAGAAAACTAATTGTATATTAATTAAGGGGGAAAGATGATAAGGGCATGATTATATTAGTATAATTTAATAAATAGAACATAAAGTTGGGGAACCTCTTGAGAACCCTAAAAGAGGGGTACTAATAAGATGAGAAAAGTCCCACTTTAAAGAACTATTAATTGAAGAAGAAGAAGTGATTAAAGAAAATGGATTTAAACCCGCAGATAATTGAAACCCAAATTGGATAAAAAGGAAACAACAGAGAAGTTGAAAGCACCTAAAAACCTAACACCTTATTAAAGCTGTTAGGTGGCTGATGGGTCCATGACCAATGCCCATGATTGAGTTTTTCTCTATAATTATTCCCATTATTCCAAGGTTTAAATATGTTGAAGGTGGGTGTACTTTTTTGAAATTTAATTTTACGTTATATTTTTTTTTGTAAAATTCATTTTTATTACTTTTATTTAACTAACTTTTGTATGTAGAAGAATTCCAAGCATTAAATACTAGGGGTGTGCATTATTCGGTTTTAACCGAATTAACTGACCGAACCGAATTTTTTTGGTTAATTCGGTCGGTTAATTTTAGGTAAGTTCGGTTAACGGTTAATTTTTTTTTAGAAATTTGGTTATCGGTTAATTCGGTTCGAAATCAGTTAATTAACCTAATTAACTGAGTTAACCGAAATTATTATATATTAAATATTATATATATTACATATATTTATTTTTGGTCATTGAACTCTTAAAAATTATTAAATGATCATTAAATTTTTTGATATATTATAAAATGTTCATTAAACTTTTATCAAATTAGTATAAAATGAAAGTTCAGTGACTAAAAAGGTCATTTTACCATAATTTAGTGACCAATTGTGTGATTTACCCAAAATTTTATAATAAATTTCGGTTAATTCGAAAACCGACCGAATTAACCGAAATAATTTCGGTTCGGTTAATTAGGTTAAGGCTAATTCGGTTCGGTTAACGGTTAAAGTTCTAAAAAATTGCGGTTATGGTTAATTCGGTTCGGCCACCGACCGAATTAACCGATGCACACCTCTATTAAGTACATATATATTAGTAATGACAATTTATTCTTTTGAAAATAGAAATAAAAGCAATATTATGAATCAATAAGATAAATATTATCGAGGAGAAACCAATGGGTGCTGAGAGAGTCGGTCACACCCTCTAAAAATTTTAAATTTTCTTATAATTTATATATTTCGTTTGTATTTTTTGCTGATAATCTAATTTCTCACCCCCTATATTTCTAATATAGCTCCTTAGTAGTTCACACCTCCTTACATAAAATTGTACATCCATTCTTGAAGACTATAAACCGATTAAAGAATTTATTTGTATGACCTGTACACTTATATATGTAAGACGTACACATAAAAACATATGTAACTACTATTATAAGTTTATCTTTCCCATAAACATGCTCATGTGCGCGTGCGTGCGTAAGGTGTTCAAATGGTCGGTTCGGTTAACCGATTGAATCGAACTTCTAAAATTTTTTTAATCGATTTTTTTCTATTAACCGATAATCGAATTGAATTTTTTTGAAAATTTTTAACTGAACCAAAAAAGTTCGGTTAACCGAAATTTGTTATAAAACTTTGGGTAAATTACAAAAATGGTCATTAAACTATGTTAAAATAATTTTTTAGCCACTGAACTTTCAAAAGTTATAAAACAACCATTAAACTTATCGAATTATTACAAAATGATCATTGATTTATTGCACATTATAAATTATTGATAAATATTGAAATTTTTAATGATTATTTTTTAATAATTTAATAAATTTAATGATCATTTTGTGCTAATTTGATAAAGTTTAATGACCATTTTATAATTTTTAAAAGTTTAGTGACCAAAATAAATATATATATATAATATAAAAAATTCGGGTAATTCGGTTAATTTTCCGATTTCAAACCGAATTAATCAATAACCGAAGTTTGAAAAAATCATTAACCGTTAACCGACCGAACCTAAAATTAACCGACCGATTAACCGATTTTTTTTGGGTTCGGGCGGTTAATTCGGTTAACCGAAATTTTAAACACCCCTATGCGTGCTTGCGTGCATATATATATATATATATATATATTTATATAATAGAATTATTTATCAATATGGGGTATAAAAACCTACATATTAAAAAGTTTGTTTTTTTATTTACACCAAAGTAAATATGCTTTTAAGATGTAAAATGTTTTTTTACCCTTTCATCTTTTTATATAAATTATTTATAAAAATGTTTTAAGCTTAAAAGTTATTAAATAATTATTCTTCTTTTCTGTTCAACTATTTAATAAATCATGATTGTTTACAGAGACAAAACTAAGTATTTAGCTCTGTTTTTTTTACTAAAAAATTAATTGGAAAATTTATCTATTTAGAGTTTAGACCCTTAAATTTCAATTCATTTAAAATTTGTGTCTCATTTTTTATAATTAATTATACATTATCCTCCTATTTTGATTTCTAATTCCGTCCCTAATTATTAAAATTTATGATTGATTCCATGTTAATACATAATACGATATCATGCTACGTCTATAAGTTGTCGACTCTCTTTACGCTAAGAACAAAGGGAAAAGGTGGAGAAAGAGCAAGCAAAAGTTCAAAAAAGTAGACAATTATTGGATTAGCTACTTGCCGTGAAGGAACCCAAATTTCAGTACAAAGCTCTTACTTTATTTGCCTCATCTCCGTTGTACTACTCGTTACAATATCGGGCTGATGTCGTGAAAGTATTATTCTCTTTGAATATCGTGTTAAATAGTGTATTGTTTGATTTATTATGTGTTCTTATTTTTTAAAAGTTACAGATTTTGTTCATTGACGATTTTAGAAGGTACTCTTAATTCCCTTCAACGGTTATTGTTTAGCACAACCGCATTCAAAGAAAACAATACATTCGTGTTATTAGTGGAGGGAGACGGCGTTTGTTGGTTTTTTTTAATAATTTTATTTTATTTTTTTAAAAAATAAGCATGATAAATATTAAATGAAAAGAGAGAGACGGTGGGAGTGATGCATAATTGAGGAATAATTAAAATTAACATGTAATAGTAATTACCAACTATTCAACCATTACTTGTTTGGTAATGGATTACTCGTTCAGTAGGAATTTTGCGTTAAAAAATCTTTGCCTAATTGATGTTTTTCCAAATGAAAAAATTAGGTTTTGAATTATTTGAGACCAAAATCAAACGAAAATAAAAAGGAACATAATGATGTCGATTGTAGAATCTTGTTTGGATTTTGTTTTCTTGTCAATATTTATTTGCAAATTTAGTAGAATAAAAAACCAAATGGATAATGCTGGGAAATTGATGTTGTTAAATAATTAAATTTATATATTTAATTTTGTGATTATTTGTTAAAATCAAATCATTACATATGTAAAAAACCATTTTTATCTCAAATATTTTAACCTAGAAATATAAACGAGAGTAAACTATATATAACAACCGATAGAACCTGAATAAATATGAAAAAAATTGACATATGAAATGAGAATTAAATTCGAAACCTAAATGTTGTGAATCCAAAATCAAAGTTTCAAACGTCTCAAATCTTTGATCTAAATCTCTTGATATCGAAACCTCATTTAAGTGGTTTCAGTAAAAAAAATAAATTATTATTATTTTTAAACTCAATTCATTAAAATGCAATCGAACTAAATACTAAAATATATCTGAATAAGAATTACTCATTAATGAACATATAATATATTATAATCATAATAGACAATTCAGAAAAAAGTCTTGGAACTGTGTTTTTTAGCTCCTGGACATTTGCTATCAAATATAAAAGATAAGTAAAAATAAATGGGACAAAAATATGAAAAATGATAGATTTTTTTTCTTCTTTTGGAGAGATCCGTAAGCAAATTAACCAACGTTTTTACAAATGATCAATCTCTACCAACTTAAAGGAACATGTGGCATGCACGTCTAATAGCGCCTATGAGTAAAGAACACTGTTTTCAATGATTGAACATTAACCGTATTCAGACCACCAATTTTGTGAAATTTCACAAGCAATATGCCCAACTTTTCCAGCAGATGGTCCAATTTTATGCAATTTTGTCTCCGCTAAACTTTAATCAAATTCTGTTTCAGTTGTAATGACAATTACGTCTCTCCATAGTATTGGCAAAGTTGAGATCTAAAGATTTTAATGGTTTAAATCTGACTTTTAACATGTGAGCCATGTTCGAATATATTTTGATTTCGATTCGTGATTATAATTTGTAATCCGAACATGCATTAATTATACTTTGTGCTACCTGTGATCGTATAGTTCATAAAAAATGGACTCTGCAAATGAAATTGATACAACAGATTGGTTTTTGTCTGTTTCTCGGTGCCAATGTTTTCCTAGGCACCTGGGGAAAACAAATATAATCTACAAGCTCTTGGGGGTGACAAATAAAGCTTTACATTGATGCCGGATGCCGGCTTATGGATATGCTAATCTCACTCTCTGCTGATCATTAGAGACTGGTATGGCACCCTCTTGGTTTCCACAAATGTTGAATGCTCCTGGCTCATCGGCTGTTTCCACGGCTCCCCATCCATCTGCATGAACACATTCTTCCACTCTCCACCCCTTATGTCCAGTCTAATCGATGAAGCCTGCAAAACATCCGTTGATCTCGTTAAAATCCCACATTAGAGGACTACAAAAATGTCTGTAAAACACCATATGAGTGTTTAAGAGCACATTCTACTGATTATCATGCATCTTGCCAAGCAACTTTTGGGTAATTACCAGGCTTTCTAACAATCGTAAAAGCTTGCGGAAGGTTCCGGGTCATATTTTCTCGTGTTTTTTCCTCTTTGGCTACCTACCATTTACTTCTACAATCTTATGTTTAACCACCTCCAATTTGTTACGATGGAAATTACTAGTTGTTACAGTACCTGTGCAATGTGTTTTGCAGTTATGAGTTCAACCATTACGAACGATGCATGCCATCCCTGCTTTAAGCCGAAAATTTATAGGAGACCATCACCGGCATGGGCCTCAACAAAGCCTCTCTGAAAAACAAACAAAGAAAATCGAAAGAAAACGGCTTAGATATGAAATTCGATCAAGCTGAGTGATATAATTTGTTACAGAGCCATAACAAATTATATCACTCAACTTTTCACATCCAAATTTGACCATCAAACATAAACAAATACACTCACAGAGAAAGCAAATCTTTCTCTTTAAAGCAACTTAGATAACTAGAAATGTATCATACCTTCTCCAAATAATCTGGTTTTAGTTTACCCCATGGATTTCGCTCACTTCCATAATTATGAAGATTTAAAGCAACAATTGCCCTCACACTAAAACAATGTAGCATAACACAAGAGAGTGATTAAATCATAAGCCATACGAGGAGGGAGTGTTTGTCATAGTAAATTTCGTAATGTTAAACGTACGGCTCAATAAAAGAAATAACACAGATGTGAAGATATCTAATAAACATTCTTAGGTTACATAAGAATCAGGAAAGCTAACAGTTAAAAAGTAACAAGACTAACAGCCAGATCCTAGAAAAATTAAGATTGTCACGTATCACAAGGTGGAGGTAAATAATTCAGAATGTACCTTTTAGGAACAAGAATCTGCTCCCACTCCGAGCACCTGACCCTTTTGATATGTATCCTTAGAATATTCTTGAGTCCCCTGCATTTAGGAACATATTTTAAATATATTCACCTCAAAAGGGAAGTTTGTTCCCTCCAAAATGCAATTAACAAGAAAGAGAGACGCTTTCTCCATAATTCGGGGAATCTCAGTTTTTTACACGTCGACCAGGATTGCTACCAATGCATTGGTTTCCCAGTTCTTGGAGATGAACTGGGCCAACTGGTTTCCAGTTGAACTGGTTCAATCACCTGACCAGGTGCCCTTTTGTCATCACTTCTGTCTATGTAAGAATCGAATCTTAGTTAAGTGACTGTTACATATAAAGCAGTTTATTTCTTGTGTCTTGCCTCAGCACCAAGGCCTATACTGTTTAAGCAAGAGTCAAACCCAGCAAATGCTTATTAGACATACACAGACACGTCCCAACAAGCATAGATATATATACACGTAAACAACTATAGTAATATCTAACCTTAAACTTGGATCACTTATGCAAGGTGCAAGAAACCAACCCTGAGTGCAACTGTAACCGGAGTAGATAATCTGCCACAAAAGTTGGACCAAGTACAATGTAATATTAGTTTTACCAAATCAAATCATAGACCAGGGGAAGCTAAGCCGCACACTGCAATTTAACTCAACTTTTCCATGCGGAAATAACAGGAGAGAGAGAGAGAGACAATAAAAGATATTGTGTAAACCAATTACATTTATGTTGTTTATAAGATATTTCATAACAGAAAAATTAAGTTTAAACATCCAAGCATATACAGTAATATTGGATAATTCTATTGAAGAACTCATCCCTCTATTATTTACCAGAACAGCAGAAGATTGAAACTAAGACAACATGAAATATACATAGAGACTTTCCTACCAGTTTTATGTTGTAGATTCATTTTACTTCTAGCTTTTCATGAAGGGACGGAACCATGTACAGGCTGGGAGCGGCCTTGGTCACTCCAAATTTGGTGGGTTCAATTACCTCCTAAGGCTTTGTTTTTGGGTGAGGCGGCAAACTGCCGTTGGGGGCGCAAACGCCCGTTGCCAAAAGCTGGAAAATCCAGCTGTGGGCAAACGAGCGTTTGGGGGGGGGGGAATAACGGGCATTGGGTAGTCACCGGCACCTGTTTGGCAACAAAAACACGGCGACAATGGCCGTTTGGAGAGCAAACTCAACCGCAAACGGAGCCCAAGTCCCTACTAGTTTTGAAACTATGCAAAATAAGCTCCCCCCGCACACAGAAAAAAGGGGTTCAAATTACTTTTTAGGTCCCTATTAGTTTATAAACTAAGCAAATTAAGTCATGGTCCCTATTTTTACGGATTAAATGCTTCTTAAGTCCTTGGCAATTTTGAAATTAGGCAAATTAAACCATGACCACCATTTTTTGGTTTAAATGCTTCCTAGGACCCTATCAATTCCAAAATTAAACAAATTAGATCCTAACCCCGAATTTTAAAATATTTAACTGATGTTCTGTTAAAACAAATAAATAATTGATGGCCTAACAATTAAACCATGAATCCCCAATTTATTACTATTTATACCCCCCTCCCCCAATGTTTCATCCTTGTTTTCATGCATCCTCCATTCCTCCTCATCCCATGTCAAAGTATTATGAGCAGAAAATATTTAAATTATACTATGCATACTCCCTAATATCAATATCTGGACATATAATCCATACATGATAACCCTATATGTTTGGCAAATGGCCCAATTAAGCAACTTTAATATATGTGTGTATATATAATATATGTATTCGGTTGACAATGTAGCATTAAGAGATCACAACAAAGAATTATTCAACTTAAGGTCAATAATAAAAAATACCTTATTTGAAATAGGACCTTGCGCAAGGTAAGGCTTCTCATTACGTAAATGATGGAATCCGTAAGCAACTTGTGCGTCCATTCCTGAATGTAAAACAATGATAACAATAATGAACAGAAACACATCATAAGCAAGGATTTAATGAGTTGTCCTAAGTCGTAGGAGTAAATATGGTCGTGGGTCATTTATAAATATTTTATTTTACTTTCCACTAATAGGATAACTGTGTAAATGATAATAATTTTTAATTTTATTTATATTTTTTTGAATTAAAAAGTTGGTCGTGGGTCGATAAAAAATTATTAAAATTACTAAAATTACAACCAAATCAAAAGTAAAATGTTCCATTAGTCAAGTAATTCAGTGAAAAATATTAATATCAGTATAAATAATCGTAAATAAGAAATATAGTTTCAATTAACACATAATCACCCTCTAATTCTGCTATATATTATTTCATAAATAAACAAATAAATCAAGTGGTCGTCATTTAATTTTTCCTCGTTCGTGTGTATATATATATATATAAACTGACTTCCTGGAGGAAAATCAAATAAAATCCATTTGATTTGTTCTACATTTCTGCTTGTAGTTCTACACCTGGGAAAATGGGAGGGAAAAATGGGGGTCTGATTTAGTTTTGCTTTCCTCTTACACATTGCTCTAATATATAAACAAAGATCAATCCAATAAAGGGAGAAACGAAATGAATCCCGACATGGAGAACAAGCCGAAGACGAAGATCGTGTGCACCCTGGGCCCTTCATGCAGGTCCGTCCCTATGATCGAGAAGCTGTTGAAAGCTGGGTTGAACGTCGCTCGTTTCAATTTCTCTCATGGATCTCACGCCTACCATCAAGAAACTCTTGACAATCTCAGGGCCGCCATGATCAATACCGGTATCCTCTGCGCCGTCATGCTCGATACCAAGGTGTGTGCGTATTTCCGATATCGACTTCTCTTTTCTTGTAGTTAATGGCTTTTAATCTTTCTTTTTTCCGTTGAACATCAAAATTGATCAGATCTAAATCACAGTGTTTTAATAATTTGAACGATCCAAACTATGTTCCCTTATCATTTTTTTAACAGAATACTGAAAAAAACAACAACAAAATAAACATATAAATTTAGAATAAAAATCCAGAACAACAACAAAATAAAATCCGACATCATAAAAGATCATTTTTTTGGTAATTTCTTTATCAAACGGTCATACCATAAAGAATTTAAATCAGCACAAGGCACCTATCATTCTAGAGCTGGCTTACGAAAGTCATTTTATAATCTATCATATTTGGAGATAAGTATTGACACTTGCGAACCTTCAAACTTTCGAACGACCACCTACAAATTTTCGGGAACATAATGTGCAGACAATAGTTAGCAAAAGCTTATCAGTCACAGGAACACAACAAGTTAAAATGTGTAATCTCAGACCGCGTTATCTTCAAAAAATAAAAGAAAATGAAAAAGAGATGAAAGGCATTCTTCATCAGAAGACCCCATTGCACAAAATTTTGTTGTCAGTAACTGCATCATGCAGGGGCGGATCTTGGTATAACAAGTTGAGTTGGCCAATTTGAAATTTTCGAAAGTTTTAGAAGTCTAAATTAAAATTTTCAAAAATTTTGAGACTTAATGAGATTTTTTTAAAAATTCAGAAGGAAACTTAATTAAAAATATTTAAAGCAATAAAAACTTAATAAGAATTTTAAAATTCTTAAAGGGGGCAAATTAAATATTTTCAAAAACTTGAGGGATAAAATATAAAATCTTCAAAATTTTGCCCCCTCTAACTATCACTACCATCCGCCCCTGGCATCATAGCTTTTTTGAATCGTAACCTAAGTATGATATATCGTCAATCATCCTAAAACAAAACGTATGTTATGTTGTTTTTATGTGTCATAAGGCAAAAACAAAAACATGAAAAAAAAAAAGTAAAAGTAAAAGCAAAAACATGAAACTATATCTATTTTGAAGCGTAATAATCTTCGTAAGTTGCATGCGGAGTATATAATACTTGCTTTGATACTAGTCACGTACTTTTCTTCTTCACTGACGAATCCAACTGTTTATTCATACGTGAAAATTTCCACCCAGGGTCCTGAGATTCGAACAGGTTTTCTCAAGGATGGTAAAGTTCAGTTGACACAGGGTCAAGAAATCACCATCACCACAGACTACGAAATAAAGGGCGATGAGAAGTTGATAAGCATGAGTTACAAAAAGTTGGCTATGGACGTAAAACCAGGGATGGTCATACTCTGTTCGGACGGGACGGTCTCGTTCACGGTCTTGTCTTGCGACACAGCCAAGGGTTTGGTTCAGTGCCGGTGCGAGAACTCAGCGGTTCTTGGTGAGAGGAAGAATGTTAACCTCCCGGGGGTAATCGTTGACCTCCCGACCATGACAGAGAAAGACAAGGAAGATATCTTGGGATGGGGAGTTCCCAACAAAATCGATATGATTGCTCTGTCTTTCGTCCGAAAAGGCTCGGATTTGATCGCGGTTCGTAAGCTGCTTGGAGAGCATGCTAAGAACATTCTCCTCATGTCCAAGGTATGTATGTTTCAAGAATTTCATATGTGATAAGAATTATGTTTAATGCATGTATGATATGATGGTTGTTTATATTTTTCCCTTGAGAATTTATGTGGTAGGTTGAAAATCAAGAAGGGGTGGCGAATTTTGATGAAATCCTTGCAAATTCAGATGCATTTATGGTGGCACGAGGTGACCTGGGAATGGAGATTCCGATTGAAAAGATATTTCTAGCACAGAAAGTGATGGTCTACAAGTGCAACATCCAAGGCAAGCCTGTTGTTACTGCCACCCAAATGTTGGAATCCATGATAAAGTCTCCCCGGCCAACGAGGGCCGAAGCCACCGATGTTGCCAATGCAGTTCTTGATGGCACGGATTGCGTGATGTTAAGTGGAGAAACCGCTGCCGGAGCTTACCCGGAACTCGCGGTTCGGACAATGGCTAAAATATGCATAGAAGCCGAAAGCACGATCGATTATGAAGATGTGTTCAAAAGGATCATGAAACACTCACCGGTACCGATGAGTCCCTTGGAAAGCTTGGCTGCCACGGCTGTTAGAGCAGCAAATTCAGCAAGTGCAGCTCTCATATTGGTGTTAACAAGGGGAGGAAGTACCGCGAAGCTGGTGGCTAAGTACAGGCCTGGGAAGCCGATTTTATCGGTGGTAGTCCCGGAGATAAAGACGGACACTTTCGAATGGTCGTGCAGTGCCGAAACACCTGCGAGGCACAGCTTGATATTCCGAGGTTTGGTCCCGGTGTTATACGCCGGATCCGCAAGAGCATCTCATGAAGAGACAACAGAGGAAGCTCTGGGGTTTGCTATAAAGCATGCAAAGTCGATGGGGCTGTGCCAGCAAGGGGATTCAGTCGTTGCTCTGCATCGGATCGGAACTGCGTCTGTAATCAAAATCTTGACCGCCAACTGAACAATTTCGAACTTTTTTTAATTATTTTTTTGGGAAATTTTCTTGATGAACAGAGTGTTCTCTTTTAATAATGTTTTATATTACATTGTAATTTTCTAACATGCTCAATGTCTCATCCATGGACCATGATGCTGATGAATTTAGTCCATATCAAATGTTATTTCTCCCACTGGAACATATACACAAATTACATATATGATAAATCAAATGAATAGAGAATTTCCACCCAAGATTTCTCAAATTCAATTCAAAATAACTATCTACATAATAGGCAAGGCAGGGTATTCAGGCAGCATAGTGAGCTGGAGGAAGCTATGCTAATACAATCAGATCGTTAATGGAAAAGCACTCTAAGTCTCGTCTCTTCGAGATGCAGTTCAAGAATTAGCGGATGAAGGAGCAGAGGAAGAATCGGCTCCATTAGATTGAGACCCTGACGAGAACAAACCGTTGAATGGCCATGGGATTGTGAACCTTCTCCCGTTCCCGCTTCTCCCATCTCTTTCACTCCCTTCACCTATATCCTGAACATTGTTTCCACTTTCTATTGGGTTTGCATTAGCCCTTGGCCTCTCGGAATCAAGTTTCGATTCATCGGCAGGCATTTGATATCTACAGACCGGACGGTAATATGCACTCGCCATGAAACTTATGTTTACATGGCATTTCCTTTGCTTCCACGCCGGCCTCGAGATCATCCAAGCACACAGAACATTGAAAGATCTCCTTGATTTTCACAGTGGACAAGGCTTCGATTGCCTCTTTTTGTGCTGGTGGAGTGCCGTATCTGTTCGAGTCATTCTCTGCCAAATGCTGCAACAATAAGTCAAGACCGGGACTCATGAAATAATCGCCTAAAGCCCTTGTATGATTGGAGTTTGGGTTCAGGCCACCCTGGTTGGAATCATAAGAACCTTGGACGATGATAGTCTGATTGAAAGGATTGATCAAAATCACACGCTCCCTTTCCCTCTCTCGATCCCGAACCGCACCCGTATCCGCCCTATCGTTCTCGGAATTCTCCACTTCAGATGCCATTCCATCTCTAATACCTTGAAGCAACTGTAAAATTGTTGCAGAGCTTCTCCTCCTCCCAATGATGGATTCAAGTTCTCGGTCCACATCAGCATTTCCTTCATTGCGAGCTTCACCATTTTCATTACCATTACCATTACTCTCTTCTTCAAACTCGATACGATCGAATCTTCTACGACGTTGGGGATTACCAATCATACCTAACAAGATATGTGCCCACAAGGAGAGTGCTCGTTCAGATCCCATACCGGAATCTATGTCTTCACCGTCCCGTGAACCGCCGTTCATTTGTTCGATAAACCCGCCTTGACAGAATGGGCATTTAATCTCAATTTCCACAATGGGAGTCACCACCTGAGAGAATTGGTAACACCAGTAATTTTCTGCCATAGCTTCCTCCATCTTCCTTAAGGGCTTTTACCCTCCTTCCTCAGTTGAATTTCTTTTTTCTTCTTTCCTGTTCCTTTAGGGATTCTACCATAAGCAACATCAGCAAATAATATTAACAAGACCAATTTCAAAACTAAAATGCAAAAACAACCCCAAAATCACGCTCTCTTATAACTAAATCCATATTTTAAATCCATCAAAAATAGAAACATGTGATTCAGAACAACCCCAAAATCATAAAAATAAAGAACACAAGATTGAACCCAGAATCTCTGAACAACAAAATACCAACCAAAAATCCAGGAAAAGGAATGGCACAAAATAGTAAGGTAAGCTTAGTAAAAACTAGCAATGAGAATTGACCCAATGATTAGATTTCATAGAGAGGAACATATCCCAGATTTTTTTTACCTCTTACCTTCGTCTTTCCTTGAATTGGTGGCAGTGAATTTGAACAAGAATGAAACAAAAAGATGGGAAGAAGAATAATGTTGGGTTAAATTTTTTTGTTGTTGAAGAAAAGAGAAAGAAATGGCTACAAATTGACTCTTTTTCCTCTTGCTCATTATAGGACAATCCCCTCTCTCCCTCTTCCTTTAATGGGAAATTTTCTATTTTTTTGTCAACTTTCTAACTTACATTATTAACTAACTTAAACGGATTAGGTTTGGATTGGATAATTTTATTAAAGGGTCAGCAGTTTATGTCTTAAAAATGCTTAGATTAGTTTTTAATTCGTATGGCAACATTGTAAATTTGGATAATGGGGTTTGACTCTTTGTTTGGGAAATTGTTAGGACTTAAAGATTTTCGGTTTAATTATTGAGGAATTTTTTTGATTAAGTAGAGAGATAATTATAATTTTAAGATAAATATCATAATTCAAATTCATATAAAATATGATAATATGAATTTAATTGATTATTCAGTCAATTAATATATCTCTGTTTTGGAAAAAAATTGTATTTTGAATGAGTGCTTCAGGTGGAGCATTTGTGTAACAGTTCGAGTACGTTGATTTAAAAAAGTTAAAATTTTAATTTGATATGATGTAAAAAACTTAATTTGATTTGATTCGAATCATAATTTTATAAGCTTCTTTCGACTTGAAAAAAATTATAATAAAGTTTGAATTATAAAATGAGACATAAATAATTTAAATAACTTAGAGTTTTTTTAATAATTAGTGTATTAATCTTTCAAGTTCAAATCAAAATTACTAACTCTATTTGATATTATATATCACGTATAAAATATGAATATATATTATGTATAATTATAAAAAAATAAATTAAAACTAATGAATTAATCCAAAAATATTTTGAGTTGACCAAATCAAATACTCAACCCTAATTGTTTATGGATTTATATCTAATGCATTGGCGGCGAAAATTTAAGGGGGTTAAAGTTTTAGTTTTAGAGTTTAAGGACTTAATTTAAGGCGTATGTTTTACGATTTTAGGTGTTTAGAATTAGGGTAATTGTTAGAATTTAGGGGGTTAAAGTTTAAAATTTAGGTTGTAAAATAATATGTTAAGGGTTTAAACTTTAACATATAAACCTTACTTTTAATTTCAAATAATTATCCATGGTCTATTCACTTAAATATGGTTATTGTATAGGAATAAAACTTTTTTTTAGAAAGTAAAACTAAGGGTGTGTTTTTGGTTGCTTTTAGCAATCTAAAAGCAGTTTTTAAGTGCTTTCAAAATAGATTAGGTGTTTTTGGTTGTTTTTAAAAGTGATTTTTCACACAAACTCAAAAGTTAAATTTTATGACTTTTGCAGATAAGCTAGTTTGAAAAGTAAAATTACTTTTTTACCCTTTATTATTTAATTATAATTAATTGTTAAACTAAATGTATACATAATTATAAAATAATATATATGTTATAGTATTTATATTGAGAATAATTTTTTATTATAGTTTATATTTTTAAATTAAAATTTTTATTATATTTTAAGTTGATTTATTTTTAAATTAATTTTTTATTATAATTTAAGTTGATTTATTTCATACATCATAATATTAATAAATTTGAATATCACCCAAATTCACTTATTTTACTTTACAATATTATGTCTAAAATAGATATTTTATCCTTTTAAAATTACTTTTTGACATCAATAACAAATAATGATTTAACAAATCCTTGAGTCCAACATTGCACACCCTGTACTTGTATGTCTTGCCAGCCTCCATGGTGAACAACGGTTCCTGCTCGGCGCCAACTTTACCAGCTTTACCATTAATGAGAACACCTTCAGGCCTGCCCAAAGGTCGACCGCTGTCTAAGAAGCCCTTCAATTCCTTGTGGCTCTTGGTATACCAGTCGCCAATGAGGACAGTGTAATCATCAGCGGGTTCATCATAGGGGATAGGAATGAGCGGACGACTGTGCACCTTAAGACCACCAAAACCATCGGCTGCCTTATGCATTGCCGTGGAGGGATAGTAGATGTAGCTGCCAATCTGGTCCTTCACCTGGTATGTGTAGTTGGTTCCTGGGGCAATAGGTGTTAGACCCAAACTGTAATATGTATGAAATCTAAACCCAAGATTTATCATGTCAAATAATAAAGAACAATAAACTAAATAAACTAATTGCGGAAACGTACATGAATTAATCGATAGACTGAAAACATTGAATCTTGATGTTGAAATCTCAAATCTTTGGTATTGATCTTCTAAGAAGATAGGTTTTCTCTTGATGTAAAACTCTCTGACGGGAAAAGAGAGAAAAACAAGTTAACCTATTTCTTAGAGACCACTACCTCTTTATATAACTGGTTTAATAATCAACTATTAAGTATTTATAACTCTACCCCTCATCGAATTATAAATACATCTTATGGTATCTACACTTTTATTTTCATGACATTTTAATACCTATGACACGCCTAACATAATTGGTCACTTAATTTTGTGTCATACTTTAAAATAGCAATATACATTATACATATGTGCCCACTATTACGGACTTTAATCTAACAATCTCCCACTTGAGCAACATATGTTTCCTGGCAAATGTATAACCTTATGAGCTCAAAAATTTGCTATTATATAATAGGTATTTTGTAACAATCTTGCCCATCAACTATATTCATATATGATCAAAACAGTCTTTGTCGTATCAATCATGACAAGACCCATCAATGGTCACGTATACAAATATAGTCAAATGACATAGATCAATCATGGATGCGTAGCATGGAAAATTACATGAAATGTGAACCAAACATGTCTATTTCCAACTGGTCCTCCTAAACTTTAGCGAGATCAAACTTTACTGAAATCAGAGTGTGCATAAACTAAAAGAACTTTATTTCTGCAGAAAATAATCTTAAAATATCTTTAAACTGAAGTAACCGAAATTGTCTCCAAAACAAATGAGCATTTTTTAAAATTACAAACTTCCACTAAACTGAATATCCTTAAATAACATTACACCCACATGAGTAGTGTGCTCATGAAAGACCTAGGGTGATAATTTCTTAATATGTGCGCAATTATGAAGTTTGTACCAGCATGCTCTATAGACACACAACCACTTTGAATTTTCTTTAACAACTAGGAACTTAATATTTATGTGCTTCAAATTTGAAGTGTTCCTATTGTTTATAGAATAAATGAATGCATATTTATTGTCACAAAATAACCGAAATGGTCTTTCTATTCAATCTATAACTAGCAGCCCATGTAACAAAATTCTTTTACATCAATATTCTAATAGATTCGAAGCCTGTAAACTTGATGACCTCTAACTTACCAGAACTTCGATATGTGAGCATGTAAATTTTTTTTGTTCTTTAAACATATCTCATAACCCTATTGGCTTCTATCCAATGGTTCAAACTATAATTGCTTAAATATCTGTCTAACATTCCAACAATGTATGCAATATCTGAACGCATACATACTTGAACATAAATTAGATTCTCAATAACTTATGCATATAGAATCATTTGTATTTTCTAAATTTCAAGGTTACTTTTAGGGCATTGAGTAAGACTAAATTTGTCTTATTTAGCAATATGAGTATCACTTGGTTTACTCCCACTGAACTTGTAGTATATACAATTGTCAACCAAATTTATCTCAAAGCCGAATGAGATAATCAATATGAAATTTATAATTTCATTAATGAGAGTCCTACTTAAGCTCATAAATGAATTTATTTAATTTACATGTCATTGATTTTGTATCATTAGACACAAATATATGATTGTACCATATAATTTATTTCTTCAATGTCGCCATTAAAAAACACAAGATTAACATTCATCTTATGTAACTCAAGATTAAAATAAGCAACAAGCGTCATGATTATCTTGAAATAGTCTTTCAATGAAACTTGAGAGAAAGTCTCCACAAAATCAATGTCTTCTTTTAGAGTATATCCTTTAGATACAAGACATGCCTTATACTTGTCCACGTTATCATTTGCATCCATCTTGGTTTTAAATATCCATTTACAACCAATTAGTTTGCACCTTTAGGTAATGAGACAAGTTCCTAAACTTTATTGTCTTGCATAAAATTATACTCTTCTTGAATGGCATCAATTCACTTTTGAGAGTTAGAACTTTTATGATATGATAAAAATGATTGAATCATTTTATATCATTCCATTATTATCCTTATTTTATTGAAGAAATACAAAGTAATAATCTAGAATAGTATTTTTCCTTCCTCTTGTGGATATCTTTAATGACACTTATTTTTTAAGGTTGTTGAGTTTGTTCTTCTGAAACAATTATTTTATCTTGAATGAGAGTTGTTCAACATTGTTTTGTTGATGTACTTGATTCACTTCTTGATTAATGATAGGTGTGAAAACCTAAACATCATCAAAAGTGATAGTATAAATTAAATTATAATCCAAATCCTCCTCAATAGCAATGTATCTAACCTTATTTCTCCCTCCAAACTCAACATCCTAAAAATGTTATAAATCTCTCTTTAAAATAATCCTTATTGTGGGATCATAAAATTTACAGCCCATGGATAACTCAAAATAACAGAAGTAGTTGCTCACTTTTGAAGTTTAATTTCTTCACATGTGTCCTCACTTATACAAAAGAATCAATACTTTGTAACTTGTTGTTGTTTCTTTTGATTAGGACTCTTAGCAACTTTATTCTAATATATTTTTTTTGCCCTTATTCTTAGAGACACTAACTAAATGAGCACTAACCGAATTAGTACTTTTATACTTATAATGCTTCAACTTTTCTTCCTCTTTAACACAATGAGAAATGAGCCCAAATAGAGTCTATTTCTCTCTTTGACAATTATAACTTGAATTGGTTAAATTGTATAGGAAGCGGTGCGAAAATCATAAGAACAAACAATTGTTAGAAAGTTCGATCTTATGTGCCTTAAATTTTGAAGCAATATTAAACATTTTCATAATGTACTCTTTCACATTTCCTTTGACCCTTATACTTCATAGACATCAAAAAAGGCATAAGTGATGTCATCTTAACCTTAATGTTTTGGTTAAAAAAATTCTTAATTTCGTCAAGGAAACTCTTAATATGAGTAATCTCTTTATATTTTTAACTCCTAAAGACTTATAAAATGTTATTCATTATAATCATTATACTTGTGCGATTTGAACAATCTCACCTCTCAAAATCCCTTTTATGGGTGCTTACCGCAGTGAGAGGTGCAAGTTATTCTTTCCTTAGTGCAGAGTCTATGTTCATACAACCAAATACTATATGTAAGTGTCTTTTCTATTCCTTGAAACTAGTTTCACTAAACATGAGTGTAGAATGTATTTAACAGGTATTATGACAACAAAGATAAATTACCTAAATATAGAACAAAAATAAATAAATAAAATAAAAACAAGCTCACATAAATATTCATAAGTAAACAAATAAATTCAAAATAATGGCTAGTTCCCCTCAAAATACCAAGCACAACATTAATATCAAGTCTTTGGATAATAATATTAACTGTAAGCGGTACTCTTGTTGTAGCAATCAAACATTGACAATAAACTATGTCAAACAATAGATTAATCTTTGGACTAACGTATTGCTTACATAAAATAGCTTATAATTGTCACACATTTATCGCCACAGTTGTCGTTGTAATTCTGTCAAATATTAACTTTCCTTTGGGCCAATTAATAAATGCACGAATTGTAAAAACCCATAATTATCTTAATATTTTAAATAAACTAATCTACACAAAAGCGGTCACTTTGATGACGTTATGTTTCAATTAATCTATTAAAATGTTAGACATCCGAAGCCAAAATATGAATTTAATTGTTTCAAAATATTTGTCTTAATTTTATCTTTCAATCAAATTAAAAGATAACCAAAATAATAATAAAATTGAATAAAGGTAAATCTCATATCAAGATACTAGACACTCCATTAATACTTCATATTTGGACAAAACATTAACTTGTAAGTGATATCTTGGAACAGTAATCAAACATTGATAATAAGAACATGTCAAACAGAAATCTTCCTTTGGGCCGATTTATTGCTCACATATAAAACTGAATAATTATCACATGTTTATTACCACAGTTGCACGTGTAATAATGTTAATTATTAACCTTCCTTTGGGCCGATTAATACTAACATAATCCGACTTACATGCACAAAACCTTCTATATATTAAAATAAAATAATTTATACAATAAAGGTCACTTTGGTGACTTAATGCTTCAAATAATTTATCTTAAAATATATAATATAAATATACCAATATCCAAATTTAAAATTATGTAACAGTCAAAACTGAAAATTTTTGATAACATTTAAGTTTCCAAAATAACCTAACATAATATTGTCTGAATGAGGCTATCAGAAATAGAAAAAACCAAAATCTTTGACTGTTTCTAAAAAATTCCTTAAGCATGCATTTGCCGAAATTAAAGTCGAATTCAAAATAATCAATCTTTAACTAAAAGTCAAAATCAGAAGTATCATGTAAATGAATTATTCATATAGTGATACCTTAAAATATCCATAATAACCTAATGATCATAATTGAAATTTTAATCAAACTGAATAGGATATGAATACCAAAATCTTAAACCTTATATGTATAATCATAAAGAGCTAAACCAATCAAATATTATAATTCGATTTAAAACCAAAAAAAATATATATCATAATAATAATGACATATGCTTTTAATAAAATTATTATTCATAATAATATCATCATACATAATAAAAATTCCAAGAAGATAGAGAGAAGTTCTAGAAGGAATATATTTATAATAAATAATTATATTCTTTAAAGATAATTTAATTCTAACTTAACTTCCTCCTCAAAGAATGACTTTGACCTAGCCCTATAAATTAGAGGCCATGCCGTCAACTCCAAAGGGGAGAGAAAGGAGAGAATTTTCGACAAGCATCAAGGGCAAGAAGATTTCGACAAGCTTCATCCATCCTTCATCTTTTTCTTTCTTGTTCAATTAGGTTCATGCTAGGGATTCTTTATCTTGTGTTTCTTTGGAACCTAGCCATGAACTAAATTTATTTGGCTAAGGTTATTGTGTCTTGTGGTTGTGAGAAACTATTGGATTTTGTTTAGGTAATAAGAGTTTGCACTTTTATATTCAAGGTTTATTCATTCTTGGTTCTTATTCTTGTTTGCGAGTGAATTGGGAGAGGATCTCGTAACTTCATCTATTTATCTAATATCGGGAGAGTTAGATTCAAGAAACGAATGAATATGATCTTTATTCAATCTATTGATGGTGAAGATTAATCCGGCTTAGGAATAAGTTAAGGATTTCAACGGCTAAGAGGAGCGCAAGATTGGTTGTTGTTCACCCTTGATTCACGCAGGGATGTATTATCAAGGCATGCACAAGTAACTAGAGTTTTGACTTAGGGATAAGAAGAAACCATTAAAGAACGCTCTGCCGAATCTTGAAGGTTGCTGCCCAGATGCCCAAGTAGTTACCCAGGCAACCCCGTTGTGCAAGTTGCCACGGCAACTGAGTTGCCCTTGCACTATTTTACCAAGACGATCCAATCGGCTATCACACCTCAACTCACGATAACCTGGCCTATCTCTCTCATTTAATTACATTGCCTTTTACTTATTTGCTTTCTAGATTAGTTATTAGTTAAAACTCCTATAATCTTCTACTTGTGTTTTCTTTTACTTTTTACAGTGCAAGAGACTAGATTCTTGAAGTGGCACCAATCCCTGTAGAGATGATATCTTTTATACTATAACTTGCAACGTGTATACTTACACAATTGCGTAGCACTTATTACGCGCAACAAGTTTTTGGCGCCGTTGCCGGGGATTGGCAATAGCGACTTTGTTTTTATTTTCTTGTACTTTCTTTTTACTTTTCTTGTTTAAGATTCAAAGGGCTAACAAACTTTGGTTTTGCATTGGTATATGACCAGGGCGAGACCGATTACACCAGAATATCCCTTTGATCCAAAAATCGAACGAACCTTACAAAGACTTAGACGAAGGTTAAGAGTAGCAATGGCTAATCAAGACGGCAATATGAATCAAGATGTTCTAGCAGCAGGAGGAGTGATTCTTGCACGAAACAGAACTATCCGAGACTATCTTGAAGAAGATCTTGATGGACTTAATCCAGGAGTTGTCGCACCTAAAATTAAAGCCGACCACTTTGAGTTGAAACCGGTGATGTTTAATATGATCAACACAATTGGTCAATTTGGCGGCTCAGCAACTGAAGATGCACGACAACATCTTAAATCTTTCCTCGAGATTTGCAACTCGTTCACAAATTGAATCTACTACCTTGATCTCTCGTGTGTTGCTTGGTCGTTGCATATTCTTAACCAAATTGGTTAGTGCGGCCAATTGTGTGGTAATTGATCCTGATGAATCAAACTCATTTATTGTGGCGTTTCGACTGACTATTCCCCTTCGGGTAGTTGGGAATTGATAGTTGTTCTTGTCAAGACGGTGTAAGCATAAAGTTTTCTTTGTTTTCTTTGAACTCTCAAGTTTTCTTTGTTTTCTTTGAACTCTCAAGTTTTCTTCCAACAACAACCACAACCACCATAGCCAAAAATCTCAAAACTATGGATCACCCAAGTTCTTCCACGGAACCACCATTCTGCCACATTGCAGCAACAAAAATCAAAGAGAAATATCGAGCAAAGTTTACAAATCGTAAGGTATGGGAGGAGCAAGGATTCGCTTACACCGTTTTCCAAAAGAATCTCGGCCTCGAGGAGTTCATCTTCAAAGTTATCGAGCATTACAAGTGGCGAATCTTTTGTCATCAACCAAAGGGCGGCAATGTATCATGGGTAAGAGAATTTTATGCTTATTCTCCTAACCCAAACAATCCCTATGTCTATGTTCGTGGCAGGGCTATCCCTATTGATGCCGACACCATCAACACTTTCTATGGGATATACATAAAGAAAAATGAACATAAAGCTTTTGTGGATAACATCACGGCCGAAGAAGTTGAAAAAGTGTTCCAAAACCTCACAATTGAAGGAGCCGAATAGAACAAAAGAGCTTTAAAAAGGACGATAAACCGTCTTATGTTAAAACTCGAAGCTAAATTGTGGAACAAGTTTGTTAAATCTTGCCTAATGCCCACCACACACAACACTACGGTTTCTTATTCTCGTCTTTTATTGATTCATTCTATTTTGAACAAGCAAATTATTAATGTTGGATAAATTATATGTGATGAGATATTTGCTTGTAGTCAAAAATATGTTGGTTCTCTTTTCTTTATGTGCTTAATCTCTCAACTATGCGAGAAAGAGAAGGTGCCAAGCGATTCGACGGACGAGAAGTTGCCCTCCAAAACTGGGTGGAACTGAGCTCAATACTTGAAGCTTATGGGTGAGGGAACGACGAAAGAACATGAAGAGCCAAAGATAACCTCAACAGCAAAGATTGCTCGGGCAACCAAAATTGCCTCAGCAATTCCAGATGCCTCAGCAATTCTAGCTAAACAGGCATCGACAATACCGAATAGAGCAAATTGAGGCCTAGCAATTACAATTCATGCGGTACATGAGAGATCATAATGTAGCTATCACTCGAGTGATCCTTGAGAAGTACCCCGACAACATCGTGCCTTTTCTGGCATTTCCTGCCAACCTAGTTGCCCTGACAACTGAGGATGCCATGGCAACTGCTGCACAAGATAAAGATTCGAACAAGACTATACTTGAACCAATGAAATCGCCACCGGTCGAGCCATCAAAGTCGAAGCGTAAAGCTTCTATTATTGAAGAGACCGACAAAGAGGATGAACAAAGCGATAAGGTTCCGAAAGTAAAAGCCCAAAACGCACCACCAGCCGCACGTACACAACCCTAGAACAACAAAGCAAATTGTTGCGTGTGATAAGTGCTACGCAAATGTGCAAGTATACACGTCGCAAGTAATAAAGTGATACGAGTATCGAGTATTGTCTCCACAGGGATTGGTTTGGGCCACTTTGCTTAAGTTACTGCACTGTGAAAATAAAAACACAATTGATAATAGAGGTTTTAATTAACGAGAAAAGTAAAAGCAATAAACTAAAAGAATAGATGAAAGAAAAAGAGAGAATAGGCCAGGTTATCGTGAGTTGAGGTGTGATAGCCGATTGGATCGTCTTGGTAAAAGAGTGCAAGGGCAACTCGGTTGCCGTGGCAACTTGTACAATGGGGGTTGCCTTGGCAACTAATCGATGGTTGCCTGGGCAACTAGCCGGGCAACTACTTGGGCGTCGGGCAGCAACTTCAAGGTTCGGCGGAGCGTTCTTCAATGGTTTCTTCTTATCCCTAACTCAAAACTCTAGCTACTTGTGCATGCCTTGATAATACATCCTGCGTGAATCAAGGGTGAACAACAACCAATCTTGCGCTCCTCTTAGCCGTTGAAATCCTTAACTTATTCCTAAGCGGATTAATCTTCACCATCATTGGATTGAATAAAGACCATACTCATTCGTTTCTTGAATCTAACTCTCCCGATATTAGATAAATAGATGAAGTTACGAGATCCTCTCTCAATTCACTCGCAAACAAGAATAAGAACCAAGAATGAGTAAACCTTGAATTGAAAGTGCAAACTCTTATTACCTAAACAAAATCCAATTGTTTTTCACAACAACAAAACACAATAACCCCAACCGATCAAGTTAGTTCATGGTTGGGTTCAAAAGATATACAAAGAATAATCCCCAAACCATGAATCTAATAGAAGCAAAGAAGAAGAAGTCGAAATTTCCCCTAATGCTCTCTATCGAAATTTCTCTATTTTTCTCTATATGGATTGTCGAAATCTCCTTGCTATTTATAGGGCTACGCCAAAGTCCTTCTTTGAGGAGGAGTTTAAGTTGGAATTAAATTATCTTTAAAGAATATAATTCTTTATTATAATTGTATTCCTACTAGAACTTCTCCTATCTTCTTGGAATTTAATTCTTCTTTAATCTCTGCATGGCAATTAAATTCCTTTGGGTTTGGGCTTTGCTCCACGTCATCTTGGGCTTGTCTGGTCATTAATTTCGACATCCCTATTGCATCTTCTCTTTGTCGACAATTGCCATGGCAACTGGCTCGGCGTCTCCTTCATGCATTGCCCTGGCAACTAGCTCGGCATATCCTTCATGTATTGCCCTAGCAACTAGCTCTAACCTTGCTTTGGCAAGTGATCCTGCACACACACAAAAACACACCAAAGCAGCATCTTTTTCCACAAAAATCACCAAGTTATGTAATCAAGCTCAACGGTGGAAAGAAACATGAATTAATGCATGAATAACTAATTATGCAACTAATATGAGCTTAAGTCTAACAATAATATGAGTAAAAAGGGTAATAAAAATAGTACTTTTGAACACTTATCACGCCCCCAAACTCGAACTATTGCTTGTCCTCAAGCAATGCAAACTAACAATTACCTGCCAAGACTTTAATCATCAAAGACATGCTTCAAACTTGGATTCAAACCTCGGAACCGTGGCACAATGTATGATCACCTTTTAATTTTTCGGATAGCACAAAAATTAGCCGGAACAAAACTATAATGCTCGTGACAATGTGTGTGCGTAGTTGTGTACAAGTTGATTTTCAAGATTCTATGTGAACAATAGGGTTTTATCAATTTAATTGCCGGGGCATTTATTTTTATTTTCACTAGAGCCAATTTCGGGCACCTCTAGCAAAGTAAGCAATTTCTTATTTTATTTTAGTCGACTAGAGCCAATTTCGGGCACCTCTAGCGATTCTTTAATGTGCATTAACTACTAGAGCCAGTTTCGGGCACCTCTAGCAAGAAAGTGTATTTACTACTAGAGCCAGTTTTGGGCACCTCTAGCAAGAAATTAACTTTTAATTTTCAGTTTTAAATTTACCCAAATTTTAAGCAACCTAAGTTCACTAAGTTTCTTTCAGCCAACAACCCACAACCGTGTAAAAAAAATTTTAGCATCATAGTAAAATTCTAAGTTCTTTTCATGCAATCCTAAAATTAAAGGTTCTTTCAATTAAGTGCAGTGGCGAAAATTCATCATTGGGTATTCAACAAGTCTTAAGCAATTAAATCCAATTAAAGGAATGGCAAGTAACATATGCAACCTATATGTGATTGCTAAAAATGAATGCAACTAGACATGAAGCTAACTAGAAACCAACACCCCTCCAAACTCGAGAGAAGCATTGTCCTCAATGCACGTAAAAGTGAAACAAAATTTAAAAGAAACTAAATGAAATAAGTTAGTCAGAGAGGTCGTCACCTCGAGTGATGAGTTTCCTTCGTGTCGTTTTCTTGATTCAATTTCCGGTCAGTGGTTGAATGCTTGTGGCTGGTACCGCGTGAATAGCATTGCCTTGATTTGGTCCATGTTTGCCGATGCAGGCTTACTTGCATGTGCATCAGTAGTTGCCGGGCCATTGTTGTTGCTGGGCATCGCCGATTTTTGTGTTCTTCTGTGGCGAGTAGTCGGCAATAAATTTCCTTATCATGGTGGTTGTGAGTCTTGTTGTGGAAAAGAAAATAAAGAAAACCTGAAACTAAAGATAATAAAGAAAAATAAAATATATCCTAAAAAATAAAGAAAAAATAACAAAAAATAATAGAACAAAATAGTTCAAAAAATAAAAATAAAAATAAATGTATCGATGGTTGGCGTGGCGTCGAGGGTTACCGAGGCATGCACATCCATGGTTGCCGAGGCGTCGGGGTTGCCGAGGCATGCGCGTCCATGGTTGCGAGGCGGCGTGCGTATCGGGAGTTGTTGCGGTGTTGAAGGTTACCGTTTTGATACTTCTTATAGTCCATCCGCACCCTCCATCGGGTGATAATATTGCCCAAAAAGAGTTTGGGCAATGTGCTTTCACCACTACTCCTTTATGTTACCATGGTGGAGGTGTCTTTCTTCTTTGTTCGCTTGTAGTCCATGTATACTCTCCACCTTGCTACTATTCCTGAAGGCACAAATATATTAATAGGAAAAATTATATCCATTCTCAACCATTCAATTACCTCATTCTTGTCGACTTCTATCATGGTTGGATGTAGCCTTTGTTGTCGTGGCAATTGCTGCTCAAGCCAATTGCCGTGGCAATCGATTTGTCAAATTTTGCTCTAAGTCAAGGGAAGAATCAATTTTACAAGAGCTTTATGAATCCAAACACCTTTTTCTTTTGGCCTCTCAAACATCTCCATCAAGTAGAATTCGATGGCTTCAAATCTACCAACCTCGGTTCCTCAAGACATACCGCAATGGACGAGGTGAGTTTTAAAGAATTCAAAAGGTTCAACTATTACCTGCTCATATTTCATTGGCAAAGTATTAACATCTCGTTGATCTTGCATGTGGTCGAGTAATTGCCGTGGCAATTGTAGATGAGAGCAATCTCGATTCCTCGCTTCAACATCAACATTGTAACCTTACGGGCATCGTGTTCCTCGAATTTGCTGTAGTATTGTTGTTCTCACTTCACCGAGTGTTGTCGCGACATTGCTCTGCTCAGGCTCTCAATCACTGCCGAGGCAATTTGTTGTTCAAGTTCATCATGTGTTGGGCAGTCTCTCTCATTGGCATCCTCTTGACTTTGAGGTTTTAGTTGTTCCTCACACATCGTAGAGATTTCTTTGCATTGCTCCTTATCCTCTTGCCTTAGGACGTCAAGTATCCCTAGGAATGAATTGTTGGTGCATGTTATCCATGACATATGTGGATCTCCCCAATTGATCTTCTGAATCCCCTAAGGTTGCATCCCATTGAGTTATCCTCGTATCCATAGATTTTGATAGCTCTCGAATCTCTTCAATTGATCCGTCAAGTCTAGCCAATGAAGCTAGTAACGCTTTCCTCCAAGGAATTGGAATGCTCTTGAAAAGGACTACATTGCCATGGCATATCTCCTTCTTGTCGGCAAAATTGTTATGGTAAAAAAATTTGAGCTTGTTGACCATACCATGAAGAATTTTGCTGCTGGTTCCCTCTATGGTCCTCCATGTAATTATATGCACCGAAAATGTGAGGGCAATTTTCAAACACATGATGTTCTCCACACATAGCACAAGATTTTTCCACAAAGATAAGTTCTTTGGGCTTTTCTCGGTTGGTATAGGTAATCATCAAAGGGTGCAAGAAACTCTTGATTGGATTGATTCATATCTTCCAACATCATCTCTCGAATAGATTGGCTTTATTTCCCGACATGTTGGCGTCCCTTAACTTGTAGCGCACCTAATTTTTTTTTTTTTTTGATAAAACAAACAAAAGAAAAGTTAGTAAAACTAATAGAAAAATGCAATAACAAAAACAACTAACACTAATTGCCAATCCCGACAACGGCGCCAAAAACTTGTTATGTGTGATAATAAGTGCTACGCAAATGTGCAAGTATACACGTCGCAAGTAATAAAGTGATACGAGTATCGAGTATCGTCTCCACAGAGGATTGGTTTGGGCCACTTTGCTTAAGTTCTCAGCCTTTGTGAAAATAAAAACACAATTGATAATAGAGGTTTTAATTAACGAGAAAAGTAAAAGCAATAAACTAAAAGAATAGATGAAAGAAAAAGAGAATAGGCTAGGTTATCGTGAGTTGAGGTGTGATAGCCGATTGGATCGTCTTGGTAAAAGAGTGCAAGGGCAACTCGGTTGTCGTGGCAACTTGCACAGCGAGGTTGCCTTGGCAACTAATCGATGGTTGCTGGGCAACTAGTCGGCAACTACTTGGGCGTCTGGGCAGCAACTTCAAGGTTCGGCGGAGCGTTCTTCAATGGTTTCTTCTTATCCCTAAGTCGAAACTCTAGCTACTTGTGCATGCCTTGATAATACATCCTGCGTGAATCAAGGGTGAACAACAACCAATCTTGCGCTCCTCTTAGCGTTGAAATCCTTAACTTATTCCTAAGCGGATTAATCTTCACCATCATTGGATTGAATAAAGACCATACTCATTCGTTTCTTGAATCTAACTCTCCCGATATTAGATAAATAGATGAAGTTACGAGATCATCTCCCAATTCACTCATAAACAAGAATAAGAACCAAGAATGAGTAAACCTTGAATTGAAAGTGCAAACTCTTATTACCTAAACAAAATCCAATTGTTTTTCACAACAACAAAACACAATAACCCCAACCGATCAAGTTAGTTCATGGTTGGGTTCAAAAGATATACAAAGAATAATCCCCAAACCATGAATCTAATGGAAGCAAAGAAGAAGAAGAAGTTTAAATTTCCCTAATGCTCTCTATCGAAATTTCTCTATTTTTCTATATGGATTGTCGAAATCTCCTTGTTATTTATAGGGCTAGGCCAAAGTCCTTCTTTGAGGAGGAGTTTAAGTTGGAATTAAATTATCTTTAAAGAATATAATTCTTTATTATAATTGTATTCCTACTAGAACTTCTCTATCTTCTTGGAATTTAATTCTTCTTTAATCTCTGCATGGCAATCAAATTCCTTTGGGTTTGGGCTTTGCTCCACGTCATCTTGGGCTTGTCTAGTCATTAATTTCGACATCCCTATTGCATCTTCTCTTTGTGTCGACAATTGCCATGGCAACTGGCTCGCGTCTCCTTCATGCATTGCCCTGGCAACTAGCTCAGCATATCCTTCATGTATTGCCCTAGCAACTAGCTCTAACCTTGCTTTGGCAAGTGATCCTGCACACACACAAAAACACACCAAAGCAGCATCTTTTTCACAAAAATCACAATTATGCAACTAATATGAGCTTAAGTCTAACAATAATATGAGTAAAAAGGGTAATAAAAATAGTACTTTTGAACACTTATCACGCCCCCAAACTCGAACTATTGCTTGTCCTCAAGCAATGCAAACTAACAATTACCTGCCAAGACTTTAATCATCAAAGACATGCTTCAAACTTGGATTCAAACCTCGAACCGTGGCACAATGTATGATCACCTTTTAATTTTTCGGATAGCACAAAAATTAGCCGGAACAAAACTATAATGCTCGTGACAATGTGTGTGCGTAGTTGTGTACAAGTTGATTTTCAAGATTCTATGTGAACAATAGGCTTTTATCAATTTAATTGCGGGGCATTTATTTTTATTTTCACTAGAGCCAATTTCGGGCACCTCTAGCAAAGTAAGCAATTTCTTATTTTATTTTAGTCGACTAGAGCCAATTTCGGGCACCTCTAGCGATTCTTTAATGTGCATTAACTACTAGAGCCAGTTTCGGGCACCTCTAGCAAGAAAGTGTATTTACTACTAGAGCCGCTTTTGGGCACCTCTAGCAAGAAATTAACTTTTAATTTTCAGTTTTAAATTTACCCAAATTTTAAGCAACCTAAGTTCACTAAGTTTCTTTCAAATAACAACCCACAACCGTAAAAAAAATTTTAGCATCATAGTAAAATTCTAAGTTCTTTTCATGCAATCCTAAAATTAAAGGTTCTTTCAATTAAGTGCGATGGCGAAAATTCATCATTGGGTATTCAACAAGTCTTAAGCAATTAAATCCAATTAAAGGAATGGCAAGTAACATATGCAACCTATATGTGATTGCTAAAAATGAATGCAACTAGACATGAAGCTAACTAGAAACCAACACCCTCCAAACTCGAGAGAAGCATTGTCCTCAATGCACGTAAAAAGTGAAACAAAATTTAAAAGAAACTAAATGAAATAAGTTAGTCGAGAGGGTCGTCACCTCGAGTGATGAGTTTCCTTCGTGTCGTTTTCTTGATTCAATTTCCGGTCGCTGGTTGAATGCTTGTGGCTGGTACCGCGTGAATAGCATTGCCTTGATTTGGTCCATGTTTGCCGATGCAGAGTTTACTTGCATGTGCATCGATAGTTGCCGGCCATTGTTGTTGCTCGGGCATCGCGCCTGCTGTGGTTGTTGTGTGGCGAGTAGTCGGCATAAATTTCCTTATCATGGTGGTTGTGAGTCTTGTTGTGGAAAAGAAAATAAAGAAAACCTGAAACTAAAGATAATAAAGAAAAATAAAATATATCCTAAAAATAAAGAGAAAAATAACAAAAAATAATAGAACAAAATAGTTCAAAAAATAAAAATAAAATAAATGTATCGATAGTTGGCGTGGCGTCGAGGGTTACCGAGGCATGCACATCCATGGTTGCCGAGGCGCCGGGGTTGCCGAGGCATGCGCGTCCATGGTTGCGAGGCGTGCGTGTCGTGGAGTTGTTGCGGTGTTGAAGGTTACCGCTTTCGATACTTCTTATAGTCCATCCGCACCTCCATCGGGTGATAATATTGCCCAAAAAGAGTTTGGGCAATGTGCTTGCCACTACTCCCTTTGCGCGTTACCATGGTGGAGGTGTCTTTCTTCTTTGTTCGCTTGTAGTCCATGTATACTCTCCACCTTGCTACTATTCCTGAAGGCACAAATATATTAATAGGAAAAATTATATCCATTCTCAACCATTCAATTACCTCATTCTTGTCGACTTCTATCATGGTTGGATGTAGCCTTTGTTGTCGTGGCAATTGCTTTGCTCAAGCCAATTGCCGTGGCAATCGTTGTCAAATTTTGCTCTAAGTCAAGGGAAGAATCAATTTTCTCAAGAGCTTTATGAATCCAAACACCTTTTTCTTTTGGCCTCTCAAACATCTCCATCATAGAGAATTCGATGGCTTCAAATCTACCAACCTCGGTTCCTCAAGACATACCCGCAATGGACGAGGTGAGTTTTTAAAGAATTCAAAAGGTTCAACTATTACGCTCATATTTCATTGGCAAAGTATTAACATCTCGTTGATCTTGCATGTGGTCGAGTAATTGCCGTGGCAATTGTAGATGAGAGCAATCTGATTCCTGCTTCAACATCAACATTGTAACCTTCGGGCATCAGGTTCCTCGAATTTGCTGTAGTATTGTTGTTCTCCGCCTTCACCGAGTGTTGTCGCGACATTGCTCGCTTCGTGCTCCTCAATCACTTTGCCGAGGCAATTTGTTGTTCAAGTTCATCATGTGTTGGGCGCCTCTCTCTCATTGGCATCCTCTTGACTTTGAGGTTTTAGTTGTTCCTCACACATCGTAGAGATTTCTTTGCATTGCTCCTTATCCTCTTGCCTTAGGACGTCGGTATCCCTAGGAATGAATTGTTGGTGCATGTTATCCATGACATATGTGGATCTCCCCAATTGATCTTCCAATCCCCTAAGGTTGCATCCCATTGAGTTATCCTCGTATCCATAGATTTTGATAGCTCTCGAATCTCTTCAATTGATCCGTCAAGTCTAGCCAATGAAGCTAGTAACGCTTTCCTCCAAGGAATTGGAATGCTCTTGAAAAGGACTACATTGCCATGGCATATCCATTCTTTGCTGCGCAAAATTGTTATGGTAAAAAAATTTGAGCTTGTTGACCATACCATGAAGAATTTTGCTGCTGGTTCCCTCTATGGTCCTCCATGTAATTATATGCACCAAAATGTGAGGGCAATTTTCAAACACATGATGTTCTCCACACATAGCACAAGATTTTTCCACAAGATAAGTTCTTTGGGCTTTTCTCGGTTGGTATAGGTAATCATCAAAGGGTGCAAGAAACTCTTGATTGGATTGATTCATATCTTCCAACATCATCTCTCGAATAGATTGGCTTTTATTTCCCGACATGTTGGCGTCCCTTAACTTAGTAGCGCACCTAATTTTTTTTTTTTGATAAAACAAACAAAAAGAAAAGTTAGTAAAACTAATAGAAAAATGCAATAACAAAAACAACTAACACTAATTGCCAATCCCGCAACGGCGCCAAAAAACTTGTTGCGTGTGATAAGTGCTACGCAAATGTGCAAGTATACACGTCATAAGTAATAAAGTGATACGAGTATCGAGTATCGCCTCCACAGGGATTGGTTTGGGCCACTTTGCTTAAGTTATCGCCTTTGTGAAAATAAAAACACAATTGATAATAGAGGTTTTAATTAACGAGAAAAGTAAAAGCAATAAACTAAAAGAATAGATGAAAGAAAAAGAGAGAATAGGCTAGGTTATCGTGAGTTGAGGTGTGATAGCCGATTGGATCGTCTTGGTAAAAGAGTGCAAGGGCAACTCGGTTGTCGTGGCAACTTGCACACAATGGGTTGCCTTGGCAACTAATCGATGGTTGCCCGGGCAACTACTTGGGCGCCTGGGCAGCAACTTCAAGGTTCGGCGGAGCGTTCTTCAATGGTTTCTTCTTATCCCTAAGTCGAAACTCTAGCTACTTGTGCATGCCTTGATAATACATCCCCTGCGTGAATCAAGGGTGAACAACAACCAATCTTGCGCTCCTCTTAGCCGTTGAAATCCTTAACTTATTCCTAAGCCGGATTAATCTTCACCATCATTGGATTGAATAAAGACCATACTCATTCGTTTCTTGAATCTAACTCTCCCGATATTAGATAAATAGATGAAGTTACGAGATCATCTCCCAATTCACTCGCAAACAAGAATAAGAACCAAGAATGAGTAAACCTTGAATTGAAAGTGCAAACTCTTATTACCTAAACAAAATCCAATTGTTTTTCACAACAACAAAACACAATAACCCCAACCGATCAAGTTAGTTCATGGTTGGGTTCAAAAAAGATATACAAAGAATAATCCCCAAACCATGAATCTAATGGAAGCAAAGAAGAAGAAGAAGTCGAAATTTCCCCTAATGCTCTCTATCGAAATTTCTCTATTTTTCTCTATATGGATTGTCGAAATCTCCTTGTTATTTATAGGGCTAGGCCAAAGTCCTTCTTTGAGGAGGAGTTTAAGTTGGAATTAAATTATCTTTAAAGAATATAATTCTTTATTATAATTGTATTCCTACTAGAACTTCTCCTATCTTCTTGGAATTTAATTCTTCTTTAATCTCTGCATGGCAATCAAATTCCTTTGGGTTTGGGCTTTGCTCCACGTCATCTTGGGCTTGTCTAGTCATTAATTTCGACATCCCTATTGCATCTTCTCTTTGTCGACAATTGCCATGGCAACTGGCTCGACGTCTCCTTCATGCATTGCACTGGCAACTAGCTCTAACCTTGCTTTGGCAAGTGATCCTGCACACACACAAAAACACACCAAAGCAGCATCTTTTTCCACAAAAATCACCAAGTTATGTAATCAAGCTCAACAGTGGAAATAAACATGAATTAATGCATGAATAACTAATTATGCAACTAATATGAGCTTAAGTCTAACAATAATATGAGTAAAAAGGGTAATAAAAATAGTACTTTTGAACACTTATCACAAATCAAGCATACAACCTTAAAGAAACTCATCATCCAAGGTGACGACCTTTCTGACTAACTCATTTGCATTTTAATTTTTTTTACTTGCACGCATTGAGGACAATGCTTCTCTTGAGTTTGGGGGGGTGTTTCTAGTTAGTTGCATTCAATTTTAATAATAGCATATAGGTTGCATATATTACGTGCCAAGCCTTTGATTGGTTTTAATTTGCCTAGACTTGTTGGATATTCTATGATGATTTTACCACTGCACTTAATTGATAAAAATTTTGATTTTAGGATGCGCATGGATAACACTTAGAATTCGACTATGATGTTGAATATAATTTTACACTATTGTGACTTGATTGATTGAAGGAGACCTAATGAACTTAGGTTGATTAAAAATTGGGGTGGTTGATTGAAATTGTGAACTAAAGGTGCCCGAAACTGGCTCTAGTAGAAAAAAAGAAAAAAAATTGCATGCTTTGCTAAAGGTGCCTGAAATTGGCTCTAGTAGAAAAAGATAGAGAAAAATTACATGCTAGAGGTGCCCGAAACTGGCTCTAGTAAAAGAAAAATACCTCGGCAAGTAATTTGATAAACCTATTGTTCATATGGAATCCTGAAAATCAACTTGTACACAACTCCACACACACATTGTCACGAGCATTATAATTTAATTCCGGGTAAAGTTTGTGCCGTCCAAAGAATTGAAAAGAAATCATACTTTGTGCCACGGTTCTGAGGATTGAAGTCAAATTCAAAGCAAATTTTTTGATGATTGAAGTCTTGGCAGGTAATTGTTAGATTTGCATTGCTTGAGGACAAGCAATAGTTCGAGTTTGGGGATGTGTTAAGTGTATAAAAATACTATATTTTTACCCTATTTACTCTTAATTATTGCTAGACTTAGGCTCATTTTAGTTGCATATTTAGTCATTCATGCATAATTTCATTGTTTCCTTCATCGCTATGCTTGATTTCATAAATTGGTTAATTTTCGTAGAAAAAAGGTGCTGCTAGTGTGTGTTTTGTGCGTGCAGGATCAAATTGCCCAAGTGAGTAGGAAATTGCCGAAGTAATTGCCACGACAATCAAGAAGATGTGACTGCCGATTTTGAGGGATTAAATTCTAGAAGATTTGAAATTCAATGAAGATATCCAAAGGAGATTAATTCCCAAAAGTTTAGAAGAAATATTTGGAAAGTAAATAAATGAAAGAGATGTATCTCTTTTACATTCAATGCCAACTTAAACTCATACTTTTCAAATATAATTTGACCTAGCCATCCCCTATTTAAAGGAGGCAAGCTGTCACAAGCAAGAGAGGAGATGGGGGTTGTCGACATTTTCTTTATCTTTCTTGTGTTTATTTTGCACCAAGCCATGAACTAAATTTAATTGGCTTGGGTTATTGTGTTTTTATGGTTGTGAGACGTTTGGATTTTGTTTAAGTTTTTGAGTTGCAATTCATTTTCAAAGTTTGTTCATTCTTGGTTCTTAATATTGGTTGCGAGTGAATTGGAAGAGGATCTCGTGATTTCAATCATCTATTTATCTAATACCGGGAGAGTTAGATTCAAGAAACGAATGAGCATGGTTTTCATACAAACGAAGTTGGTGAAGACTAATTCGGCTTAGGGATAAGTTACGAATTTCAATGGCTAAGAGGAGCGCAAGATTGGTTGTTGTTCACCCTTGGTTCACGCAGAGATGTATTATCAAAGAATGCACAATTAACAGTATTTCGCGTTAGGGATAACGAGGAATCATTGAAGAACGCTCTGCCGAACTTTGAAAGTTGTCGCACAATTGCCCATGTAATCGCCTCATTCTTAACTGCCCAGGCAATCGCGGGAGCATTGCCCAGGAAATCCGATCAGGCAATTGCCCCATTCTTAATCAACTAGGCAATTGCGGGATAGTTGCCCAGGAAATCCGATCAGGCAATCACGGGAGAATTGCCCTGGCAATCCGACGGCTACTCAATTACCACGATGGTCCATTCGATCATCATCCCACAGCTCACGATATTCAGTTGAAAAATATCAATTCATTGGAAATTAATAATTCCAATGACTTAATATTTTAAGCATGTTTGATAGTTTAAAATTAAACCTATTTGTTAGATTTTTTTTGTTGCTCCTCCGGTTTCCCGGGCATTTGTTAGAAATTTTTTAATGCTTTTATTTTAATGTTTTTATATTAACATTTAAAATTTATATTCATTTGGAGCCGAATAAGTGTCCAGTGGAAATAGAGGATGATGTTTACCTTAGGAGACACGGGTTCAAATCGCTTTGTCTACAAGGTGTATGTGCATTGTCAAATGATTAAGAATATTTATGAACAGATACTATCTTGTAATCAGCTTTAGACCATTTAAAAAAAGTATATTCATTTGTATGCTAACCTAAGCTCGTTTTTGGCCCGTTATATTATTATTATTTTAAAATATTTATTCTATTTTAATTGAATATTTAATATAATTTTTAATATTTATATAATAAATGTATATATTATAAATTTAATTTCTATACGATATAAAATATATAAAATTAATACGATATATTATATTATAAACTTACAAAACAACTCAGGCCGAATCCATGCCTTGAATGTTAGAGTGCGTATGCCATACAATAATCATATGTTGTAATATTTTAATTATTTATTAAATATTTATATTAAAAAATATTTATTAAATATTTCAACTAATTAACTTAATTGATATCTAATTATAATCTGTTAGTGTTAAAAATAGGATGTATTGAAAGCATGGGAATCAGTCCAAAAGGAATTAACGGAAGAAAAGAAAAAGAAGGGCGCAATGCTAGGAATTGACTGGTTCAACAAATGATTGTGCAATAGGGGGATTTTTCTTGTATAAAAGGGAAGTCTTAGTTCCAAGCCAAGAGCAACTCAAGCAAATTACATTGGAAGTGAAAAAAAAAGATGGATAGGTTGATTTTAATATCGATGTTATGCCTTTGGGCCGGATCAATGCTGGTGGTTCATGGCGGAGATCCGATCATTACTTTTGAATGGAAGGTCTCTTATGGTAACGTTGCTCCCTTGGGTGTTCCTGTAAAGGGTATTCTCATCAATGGTGAATTCCCCGGACCGAACATAAATTCTACTACCAACAATAATGTTGAGATCAATGTGTTCAATAATCTTGATGAGCCATTGCTTTTTACATGGTAAGTGAATATGGTTCATAATTTGTAATGAATGATTGAGGTAATGATTCGTGAAAATGGAATTTGTTGCAGGCACGGTATACAGAATAGGAAGAACTCTTGGCAAGACGGTACGTTGGGAACCATGTGTCCTATTCTCCCCGGGACGAATTACACCTATCACTTTCAGGTGAAGGACCAGATCGGCAGCTACATGTACTATCCAGTGACGGACATGCATAGGGCAGCCGGGGGTTTCGGTGGCCTTCGTATTCACAGTCGTCCACTCATTCCTGTCCCATACGATCAACCGGCTGATGAGTTTACCGTCATGGTGGGAGATTGGTTCAACAAAGGGTACACAACCCTTAAGAAAATTCTCGACAGTGGTCGCAACCTTGGCCGAGCTGATGGTGTCCACATTAATGGGAAAAATGCCAAAGGTGATGGTAAAGATGAACCACTCTTCATCATGGAGGCTGGGAAAACATACAGGTATAGGTTCTGCAATGCGGGAATCAAGACCGCTGTCAATGTCAGGTTCCAAGGCCACACAATGAAACTAGTTGAAATGGAGGGTTCTCACATGGTGCAGAACAACTACGAGTCCCTAGACGTGCATGTCGGAATGTGCTTCGCCGTGCTCGTCACGGCCGACCAAGAACCGATGGATTACTATCTTGTGGCCTCATCACGTTTTACGAAACGAGAGCTTACGGTAACCGGCATCATCCGTTACATGAATGGCAAAGGAGGGCCCAAACCTGACCTTCCTAAACCACCTGTTGGATGGGCTTGGTCACTCAATCAATTTCGTACTTTCCGTTGGAATCTCACTGCTAGCGCTGCTAGGCCTAACCCTCAGGGCTCATACAAATATGGTGGCATTAACATTACCCGTACAATCAGGCTGGCTAACACAGCTGAAAAGGTCGATGGCAAGCTTCGATATGCGATTAATGGAGTCTCTTTTGTCGAACCGACCACTCCGCTGAAACTCGCGGAATACTACGGCATCGCGGACAAGGTTTTCAAGTACAATAACATCCCGGATGAACCACTGGCTCAGGTCTCAAAAGTTGCTATGGAACCAATTGTTGTCAACATTACATACAAAGACTTTATCGAAGTTGTCTTCGAGAATCATGAAACAGCTATTCAATCTTGGAACATAGACGGCTATGCATTCTTTGCTGTGGCGTAAGTGTTGACACAACAAATTTGGTCATTAGTTTGTGTTAAAGTTATATGTTAATACTAATAAGTGTTCCGAATCATTGCTTGCAGCATCGAGACCGGGACATGGAGTCCCGAGAAGAGGATGAACTACAATCTTCTCGATGCGGTGAGCAGACACACCATCCAAGTATTCCCCAAGTCATGGGCCGCCGTCTTTATAACTTTCGACAACGCCGGAATGTGGAACATCAGGTCAGAGGTATGGGACAGGCATTACCTTGGGCAGCAACTTTATTTTAGCAGTCTTTCCCCTAATCGGTCCTTGAGGGACGAGTACAACATGCGGGATGAGACACCGGTTTGTGGCATCGTGGAAAGCATGCCAAAGCCTCCACCATTCAGCAGTTAACTTGAGCTCATTTATTTATTTATTTATTTATTTATTGTATACCCAGTTTTCTTCCAAATAAACACATAGGGAGTGAGAGGGTTAACATAACTCGAGTACCAAACGGCCTTCGTTTGTATGCAATTTCAGACCGGATTTTGTAAAGACATAAACCGGGTTTGAACATGCATGTACCAATCATTTGTCTGTTTTTTTTTAAATTTTCATTCGGACATGTACTACTTTTCAATTCCAACTAGTAATAATATTTGTTATATGATTTATTTATTTAGCTAATATTTAATAAATAATATCTTGTTTTGTTTTCAATTATAAAGGCAAATTATGTTTACAATAATGGTTAAGGATTGGCTATGAATCTTAATTTGATTTGTGAATTTTCTATCATTTAAAAAGAAAAAAATAAAATATAGTTTTTCGAGGGAATATGAAAACTAACCCGCTAGTGAGTAATTGCCTTCAATTGTCAACTTTAGAAATTGACATTTGCTAAATTATTCATTTTTAAGGGATTGATTTTCTCCTCTTTCGAAATTCTATAAATCATGAATAAAAAGTAATGAAAGAAGTGTATGAATAAAATAATTAATACATAAAAATAAAAAAAAATCATTTTTTCAAATAAAAAAAAAAGATTAAAATAAAAAAATAAATTTTTTATATGGAATTCTACATGTTTTATCAAATGTTCACTAAATATGCAAATTTTCTATGAGATCCACTAATTGAACTAATGACTAAAGATGCTCGTATTGTTTTATCTTGAATGAATTTGAATCTCGATATAAAAATGTAATAACATTCTATCTAATAAAAAAAAGATATGCAAAACTTTTTTATCGAATGTTCAATAAATATGTGAAACTTTTATGAAATATTTGAATAAAACAAAATTATAAATTTATTATATAGAAAGAAAATTGAAGGCAAAACAATTTAAATGTCATAGTAAAGAAATATATGCAATATTATATAAAATAGATTGTTTTTTAAAAAATAATAAATTATTTACATGATACATTTTTCTTTTCATTTAATTAGTTTTAGTTTAGAGGTTATGATTTTAGTTTAGGGTTTAATATTTAAATATTTAAAAATGTTAAATAGGGTTTAAAATTTAAGGTTAATGTTTAAAAAAATTAAGGTTTAACGTGTGAGGTTTAGTTTTTTCTAAACTTAGTTTAAAATTTAGGATTTGAGTTTCAACATAGTGTAATATACCATCAAAGTATTAAAGAAAATTAATTTTACATAAAACAAATATATGCATATGAAACTTACATGATATATATATATATATATTATTTTACCATTTGTGTCGAGATAGATTGGTTTTGTTGGGCGAATATTTACCAACCCTTTAACAATTATCATTTCATCATTTTAAGATGTCAAAATATAATTTTAAAATACTTTAGAAATTCTTAATTAGAGAACTTTTGGTTGAAGGTATTTTATTTTAAAATTTAAAAAAGATTTAACCTATAGTTAACAATTTGTACTTGTAAATAACACGTAATATAATAATATAATTTTGTATGTTACTTAATCAAAACTATATTGCATTACTTATTTGTTAATTAATTTATCCATAATTTTTATGGGTGAAATTTATTTTTAATTATGGATCCGAATAGAAATGTAATATCATTCTATTTAATAAAAAAATATCAAAAACTCAATTAATTCTTTTTTCATCCACACCACTAATTCAAATATTTGAATAAAACAAAAATGTAAATTTATTATATAGAAAAAAAAAAGTGAAAACAATTTATTTTTAAAGAAAATATATAAAATAAAAAAAAACATGAATTATTTACATCAATTTTTTTTTTTTTTCATTTTATTGTAGATTTTGACTAATATATATATATATATATATATATATATAATTTTTTTTACATTTGTGTGATAATATAATCATTAAATTGTGATGCAACAATTATAGGGTCATCATTTTTTCAAAATAAAAAAATAAGAAAATCTTAAAAAAGCCTTAAAAAAGTTAGTTTTTTTTTTTAAAAAGATTTAGTTTTTGAATGGACAAAAATAGGTAAATAAATTGAGTTGTATTAAATGAAGAAAGAAAATTTCTGGAGATTAACATATTTGTATGGAATTTATATATTCTAATTTTATGGTTGAATTTTTTTTATATGGAACTTACTACTTTATTTATAGTCTCGTCTACTAAAAATCAACTAATTAACATTTTTTTCATTCACATCAAAATAGAGATGGTGGGAGGGAATTCACCAAATTATGCTATAAAATGGGGGAACAAACGCAGAGACAAGGCAGGGCGGAAGAAGAAAACATCTTCTTCCTCACAATTTAGTGAGTAGGTAGATTTATTATAATAACATAGTACTCTTAAACATTTATAAAGAAAGCCGAGCAGCCGATTACTGAAGAGAGATGACGTCCGGGGTGGTACTCAAGCTTCTTGTGTGCTCCTTAGTCGGAGCATTAACGCACGGCGTCCGCGGTGGAGACCCTTACTTGTTCTTCACATGGAACGTCACCTACGGCACCATCTCTCCGTTGGGAGTTCCTCAGCAAGTCATTCTCATCAATGGTGAATTCCCAGGCCCCGATATTAACTCCACTACCAATAACAATATTGTGGTCAATGTCTTTAACAATCTTGATGAGCCTTTCCTTTTTACATGGTATGCTATTTCCACATAAAAACATTACATGTATTATCTATATTTGATTGATTAATTATCTATCAATTGTTGTTTGTTGTTGAATTTCAATCTTTTGAATGTGCATTGCAGGAGTGGAATTCAACAGAGGAAAAATTCTTGGCAAGATGGAATGCCTGGAACCAATTGTCCCATTGCCCCAGGAACCAACTACACTTACCAGTTCCAGGTGAAGGACCAGATTGGCAGCTACATCTACTATCCCTCCACCGCAATGCATAAGGCAGCCGGTGGTTTTGGTGGTCTTAAGGTGCACAGTCGTCCGCTCATTCCTATTCCCTATGATGAACCCGCCGATGATTACACTGTCCTCATTGGCGACTGGTATACCAAGAGCCACAAGGAATTGAAGAGCTTCTTAGACAGCGGTCGCCCTTTGGGCAGGCCTGAAGGTGTTCTCATTAATGGTAAAGCTGGTAAAGTTGGCGCCGAGCAGGAACCGTTGTTCACCATGGAGGCTGGCAAGACATACAAGTACAGGGTGTGCAATGTTGGACTCAAGGCCTCCCTCAACTTCAGGATCCAAGGCCACAAGATGAAACTTGTGGAAATGGAGGGTTCCCATACAATTCAGAATGTGTATGAATCCTTGGATGTGCATATCGGACAGTGTTTTACAGTCCTTGTTACTGCCGACCAAGCCCCTAAAAACTACTATATTGTAGCATCCACTCGATTTCTTAAGGAAGTGCAGACAAGCACTGCCATCGTTAGCTACACCAATGGGAAGGCAGAAGCCTCACCTGAGCTTCCTCCCGCCCCTGTTGGTTGGGCTTGGTCGCTCAATCAGTTTCGTACTTTTCGTTGGAATCTTACTGCAAGTGCCGCAAGGCCAAATCCTCAAGGATCCTACCATTACGGTGCTATTAACATCACCCGCACTATCAGACTGGTGAACGGTGTAAGCAGAGCCAACAGCAAGCTCCGGTACGGCTTTAACGGTGTCTCCCATACCGACCCGGCCACCCCACTGAAGTTGGCGGAATACTTTAACATGGCTGACAAGGTTTTCAAATACGATGTGATGAAGGATGAAGCAGAAGAGACCACAGACCTCACCGTGCAACCAAATGTGCTCAACATGACATTCCGTAACTTCGTGGAGATCATATTTGAGAATCACGAGAAAAGCATGCAGTCGTACCAGGTGAATGGATATTCATTCTTTGCGGTGGGTATTGAGCCGGGGACATGGAGTCCAGAGAAGAGGATGCACTACAATCTTCTCGACGCGGTGAGCAGGCACACGATACAGGTGTTCCCCAAGTCATGGGCCGCCATCCTCTTGACGTTCGACAACGCAGGCATGTGGAATATCAGGTCGGCGAAATGGGAGAGGGCATACTTGGGGCAACAGCTCTACGCCAGTATTCTGTCGCCTGAGAAATCCCTGAGGGATGAGTACAACATACCGGAGAACACTCAACTGTGTGGCATCGTCAAGGGATTGCCCAAGCTTCCATCTTATACATAACTGAGCAACAACTCCCGTGAAATTTGGCTGCTATGTGACTCTCATTATTATGTATGTAATCATTACATATATATCAACCCTTTCCTATATTTCTACTATTCTTTCACTTATTTTCTCTCGATATTTCTACTTTATAATCACGGACGAAATTACAATTTCAACTTGAGTGATAAAAGTATAATTCACTTCAAAAATAAAGGACAAATCATAATTATTTTTTAAATTTTTAAAATTCATTATACATATCGAAAGTAAAATAAAATATTAGGGGGGGGGGAGTGAGGCTAGAGCAGTAGAGCCCCTCTCACATATAAACTAAGTTCGTCCCTGTTTATAATCTATCTCGTTAAACTTGCATGGTTGAAGTTAATCCAGAGTAATTAAATAATTGAATTGCAGTAGATTTATTTAAAAATCTTAATTATTGCAACTTAGCCTCATAAGATAAGGAGAAGATATCATCTCAAGACATGAAAGATGTTAAATATTAAATATTGCAACTTCTACTTAATGATTGTCAGTTTGTGATGCCAAATGGATTGAAATGGCGAAGAAGAAAACAAAATTATGTCCACAAGAAGATAATGACGTCTGAACAATATATGAACAAAAGAGACCAGCTCATTTAACAGGGATGGGAAATGCAAGATGGCGGAAGCCTATCGTTAAAATAATTATTATTATTAAAAAAAGGAAAATTAAAATATCTTCAGATATAAATTAAAAATTATCGATGTATATTTTATTAAAAAATTAAAAGTGTTATTTCCGTGTTTGGACAATGAGAAAGTGAGAGAGAGAAAAATTGAAAATTCTAGAGAAAAAAGAAAAGGTGAGAGTGTAAAAGGGAAGAATTAAAGAAAGTTTTGAAGATTTAAATGATCAAATTGATATTTTAGTCATAGTTTAGGGGTCAAATTAGATTTTAATCTTTTTGTTAACGTCATGTTATTAATTTAACGAAAGCCGATGGTAGAGGACCGATTTGTTATAAAACGATAACGTTAGTGATCATTTCGTTACTTTAAAAAATTCAATGTCTAAAGGAGAAACTTACTCATACTCTAGTGACTCTTTATGTAGTTTACCCAAAACAAAAAAAAATAAAGTAAATTTTTATATACAAAATAAATCATAAACCTTAAATATTATCATAAACCGTAAATCTAAATCCCTACAAACTACACTATTAAACCCCTAAAATTATAAACTATAAATTTTAAATCATACAAATTAAACTTATAAATTTTAAACTAAATCCCTGACCATAAAATAAAAAGTTGTGTATTGTATAATTTAAAAAATATTAAAATTAGTTTTTAAATATAAAAAAATTACCTAAAATACATTCAAATCTAAATTATAATTTTTCCAACTACGGAAAAAATATTTAGTCTAATTTAATGGTTAAGTGTTATATTTTTACTAAAATATTATATTTAATCTCTTTAAATTTATCACCTCCAAATATCTTTTTATTCAATTTTACTTTAATTTTCTTTATTTTCATTACACGATTCTTTTCCTAATTTGATTTTTCCCTTTTTTAATTCCCAACGCAAGTCAAGGGTCGTGGTCGTGAATGGTGTAGCCAGCCAGCCAATGAAAGCAAGGGCCCCACGTAAAGGCTGTCGAACGCCAAAATATCATAAATTCCCTTTGGTTAAACGCCAAAAGCCGAAAAAAAGGCAGAAAAAATCGTTACTTTATATGTTATCATCTTCTCAGACTTGATTCCAGCAGTGTACTCTGTTCCCGTTCGTTACCGCAAGAAATTTATATCAAACCAGAAGATTCAGCTCAGATCCTTTCCCTTTGTTCGTTCGTCCAATCCAGTAGGAGAAAGATGAGGGAAATTATAAGCATCCATATAGGCCAAGCTGGGATTCAGGTTGGGAATTCGTGCTGGGAGCTCTACTGCCTTGAACATGGAATCCAACCCGATGGAATGATGCCCAGGTTCTTCTTTTTTCTCCTCTTTTTGTGATCAAAATTGAAACCCCATTTTTTTCCTAACAAAAAGTATTGATCTTGAGTCCTGGAAAGGAGTAATTTTTGTTTTCCTGTTTGATTGCAGTGACACATCTGTTGGTATGGCACATGATGCTTTCAACACTTTCTTCAGCGAAACTGGTTCAGGGAAGCATGTGCCTAGAGCCGTGTTTGTGGATCTGGAACCCACTGTGATCGATGAAGTTAGGACCGGGCCTTACCGCCAACTTTTCCACCCCGAGCAGCTTATTTCTGGCAAGGAAGATGCTGCTAATAACTTTGCCAGAGGCCACTATACAAGTACTAAAAACACAATCTCAATCCATTTGTCTAGCTGCTGTTGGTGTCTTCTAACTTTTTGGATGGTTTAATCTGGGGCTTGTGTTTTGCAGTTGGGAAGGAAATTGTCGATCTTTGCCTTGACCGTGTTAGAAAGTTAGCTGATAATTGCACTGGCTTGCAAGGGTTTCTGGTGTTTAATGCTGCTGGTGGTGGAACTGGTTCTGGCCTAGGGTCTTTATTGTTAGAACGTTTATCGGTTGATTATGGAAAGAAGTCGAAGCTTGGGTTTACTATCTATCCTTCACCTCAGGTAACTCATGGAAATGATGTTTTGCCTTTGAATCTTTTTGGTAATAGTAGATTTTGTTTTGAGCATGATTATTTTGTTTAACTCGCAGGTGTCGACTGCGGTTGTGGAGCCTTACAACAGCGTTCTGTCTACTCATTCCCTTCTCGAGCACACCGATGTGGCTGTGCTCTTGGACAATGAAGCAATTTACGACATATGCCGTAGGTCACTTGATATTGAGAGGCCGACTTACACCAACTTGAACCGTTTGATATCTCAGATTATATCGTCCTTGACGACTTCTTTAAGGTTCGATGGAGCCATTAATGTGGACGTTACGGAGTTTCAAACCAATCTGGTTCCATACCCTCGTATCCATTTCATGCTCTCCTCATATGCACCTGTTATCTCAGCCGCGAAAGCGTACCACGAGCAATTATCGGTTCCTGAGATCACGAGTGCTGTGTTTGAGCCCTCCAGCATGATGGCAAAGTGTGATCCTAGGCATGGGAAGTACATGGCATGCTGCCTCATGTATCGAGGAGATGTTGTCCCCAAGGATGTTAATGCTTCTGTTGCTACTATCAAAACGAAGAGGACCGTGCAGTTTGTCGACTGGTAAGAGAATTTCGTATATCTAGATTTTGTTCTTTAGGAGGTTTCGGAATGCTAAGGGGTTAATGCAAGCATTTTTGTTTGCCTGTGCAGGTGCCCGACTGGCTTCAAATGTGGTATTAACTATCAGCCCCCAACTGTTGTACCTGGAGGCGATCTTGCTAAGGTGCAGCGAGCTGTTTGCATGATAAGCAACAACACAGCAGTGGCCGAGGTGTTTGCACGCATCGACCACAAGTTCGACCTCATGTACACAAAGAGAGCTTTCGTGCATTGGTATGTTGGTGAGGGCATGGAAGAAGGTGAGTTCTCTGAAGCTCGTGAGGATCTGGCTGCTCTGGAAAAAGATTACGAAGAAGTTGGTGCTGAAGGGGTCGAGGAAGAAGAGGATGCTGAAGACTATTGATGTGATCGGTACATTGTCCGAGGGTATTCCTACCCCTTTTCCCTTGCCTTTCCCTATTGTTTTATCTTGTTAGGTGTTTATTTTGTTACAAATGTTGTCTTCTATGCTATCAATGATTTACTTGAAGCCATTTTTATGCTATCAATGAAGTAATGTTTATATTTTTGTTAACCGTTAAATGTTATTTTGTTATAAATGTTGTTTTTTACTTACTCTGTTTCCCCTGTACATGTTTGATCCATATTCATACATACTAATATAGGGATATGACCTAATGGGATTCTTCAGATATGTGAAAAAAATAGTAAAAATCAAACATATCCATCTCAAAGATATTTTGTATTTAGCACTCATGCTCGAATATAAGTGAAAAAAAGATAGTTGGGTATTGAAGATGTTCTGATGTCAACTGATTAGAGTTGGCAATTGTTAAGGAGTACACTATCCATTTTACGTTTCGTGTTCGGAGTTAATGGTTCCCTAAGAATATAATGTGTCTTGCCTATACACCCTCAACTTGGTGTATGCTATGGAATTTGAACTTGAAGAGAAGGGAGTAAGAGAAAATGGTCTGCAGAGCATAACTGAAACAGTAATAATTTTCATTTCAAACAGTGAAAATTGTTGTTTCAAATTCTTTCTAAAGCAACACTAGGAACAGACAAACTCAAGTTACTCTCTTTCATGGTAGAAAGACAATCAGCTTTGGCAGAACAAGTGGCAAAGTGTAGGAAGATCCCAGATAGCATCATTTGGATCAAATGCATTCTGAAGGTACTCATTAACCCCATTCATTGCATATAAAGTTGCTGATATCTGTCTTTCTACCTTCAAGCGTTCGAATTCCTGAAGCTCCTGATCTATTCCTTGAGGCAAAAGACCAGCATCTTGTGGCAACTCCAGTCCTTGGCTTAATGGAATCTGACCAAACCCTGTTGTGGTAGGCCAGACTTGACCGAACTGTGATGGGACCGGTTCAAATTCCCCGACAAAATTGTTCAACTCTGGCCTGTACGCGCCATCAAACATCTGGATCCCGGTGCCGGACACAAAGCTATCAGTGCTACCAGCATTACTGATATTGTCATTACTGCTAACAATAGTGCTTGCTTTAATCATGATCTTGTTGGAGTTGGTGTTGCTACAAGTCCCTTGCCTTAAACTCTTCTTATGATCAAGCAGGTTCCTAATCTTCAACGATAGACGAGAATCGGTCGGAACATGAGTCGCGAAATTGGTCCGCGTATTCGAACCCCGGAGAAGGCAAGCGGCTTCATCATAAGCTCTAGCGGCTTCCTCAGCCGTCTCGAACGTCCCCAACCACATCCTTATCTTCTGCGTGGTGTCTTTGATCTCGGCAACCCATTTCCCCGAAGGCCTCTGCCGTACACCGACGAACTTGTTCCTCCTGTTGGTAGCTGCAAGTCTCTCCTTCAATTTGCCCTTCTGCTGGCTTCCAACTTGGTGGTGTTCCATTGGAGGGAATGCTTGTGGGGTGGAACAAAGAGACGGAGAGGGACATGGTTTATATATGAAGGGGGTGAGGTTGTTGAAGTGGTGGAAGGGTTGTCTCTCATTGTTGTCAGCATGTTGGGTAGATTAGTTGTTCCATTGTTAGCGACTGATATCTCAAGGTTGGGTTGACCAAATCATTTTAGGATTTGGTTAGGTGAAGGGATGGCACTTGGAGAACGTAGGCTCCCACTAAAACAGACACAATGGAGCCTTTGGAAGGATCCAAACAGGGAAGAAACAGCAGAACAGAGTGGAATCTCAAGAAAGGCTTATTAGAATGGAATGGAATCGCCCCTTCATTTCGTCTTTAATTTACAAACCCCTTCACGCCAAAGTTGAATAAAACATAGTATTTTTTTTGGATAAAAAAAAAAACATGAGGAAATGTAATACAACGATTACTTGCATAATCTAAGGCTAAACCTTTAATTTTAGGTTTAATCCATAGCTTGTATATGAAGCGATAGATTGGTCTTCTTAATTAATTTTTTTTAATAATCTAAAGGTGATGAGTAATATATATTCATATGTATTCTTAATTATTTGACAATACACACATATATTGCAAACAAAGCTATTGAACCCGAGTCTCTTAGGATGAACATTATCTATTTTTTTATTGGACCACTTGTTTGGGTCAGCCTTCTTAACTTTTATTATTATTTTTGAATAGTTGACCCAAATATAACATATTATAATGAAATATTTAGATAAGGTCAATTATTTTATTATTGTAGATCTTATCAAAAAATTAACTCATTTACCATACTAAATGCTATTATTAAGTTTTTTTTTACAATTTTTTTATTTTTAAATTTTTTTATGATGTGATAATAAAAATTCAAAAATCAATAAGAATCAATAAAAGTTTAAGAGCTAAAATAATTAAATTAATAAAATTAATAGTCGAAAAAGTCATTTTGTTTTTTAAAATTTAATCTTAATCCAAACAATACAAAGACAAATAAGACTTAAAATGATCAAATTAAAAAAATGAACTAATTCTACAACTTATATATCATACAACAACTAATAACATTTGACTCATCAGATTTAACTAAAACCAAAATTTCAGAAAATAATAAATACAAAGACTAGTATAAGAACAAACACAAGAATTTGACTAACAATTTTGAAAACTTGAAGAGAAATGAAATGGCAAACGCTACCATATGAGAAAACCGACAACCCATTATATTATTTTTTTTATGATCAAAATTGCAAACATAATGAAAGAATTACAAATCCAAATCGGGAAATCTGTGTAAAACTGAAACGAAGAACATTGCACTTACCCACAAATGTGCTCACCAACGCCAAATCACAACTCGCTTATTTTTCTAGACTCAATACCCTGAACCCATATCATAAATAGATGCCTTATACTATGCACATTCTATAAAGAAATAAAATAAAATAAATAGGGGGAGAGAGTTCATTTCAATCACACTGATGACTTTTTCACACTCGAATCAAACCTCCTTCGCTGCCTTGGGACTCAAACATCATGCAGAAACTAAAGAAGTAATGTAGAAAGTGAATTGAATTTATTGAATATGGTTGAAGGATTTATATAGGAAGAACCCCAACCGATTTACATTATCAACAAAGGAGATAAAGCTAAATAAATTTGAAAATCAAGAATTTAAATCAAGAATAACTAACGATAAGATAACAACAATTGAAATTCAAAAGAGAAGATAAATGCAGAAGATTATGCTTCATTACGCCCCCGCAAGTTGGAAGTGGAGTTAACAACACCCAACTTGAGAAAGCGACGATGAAATGTAGCTTGAGGTAACGGCTTGGTGAATAGATCAGCAACTTGGTCTGCGGCATGAAGATGTGAAACTTCAAGAACGCATTTCTCAACTTGTTCGCGAACAAAATGAAAATCAATAGCAACATGTTTCATCTGACTATGAAATACTGGATTGGCACAAATATAAGTGGCACTAACATTATCACAGAAGATTTTCGGAATGCCCGAAATTGGAACTCGCAATTCAGATAGCAAGTTGGTGAGCCAATTGATCTCAGAGACAGTTACAGCAACGGCACGATATTCTGCTTCGGTAGAAGAGCGTGAAACATAACGTTGTTTTTTAAAGACCAAGAAATAGGAGTAGAGCCTAGGTAGACAACATAACCAGTAGTAGATGTGCGATCAGTTGGATCACCAGCCCAATCAGAGTCAGAGTATGCAATTAAACAATATCTATATGGCGAGAAATTCGAAGGCCGAAGGTAGCAGTATGTTGAAGATACCGAAGAATACGTTTAAGAGCCACCCAATGAGACATGGTAGGTTGGTGCATGGCCTGAGAAAGACGATTGACGGAAAAGGCAATGTATGGATGAGTAAAAGCAAAATAGTGTAACTTGCCTATGATGCGACGATAAAGAGAACCATCAACTGAAGCATCGTCAGAAGAGGGTTCAAAAATGGTAGAAGTTGTCATCGGAGTGGCCACACCCTTGCAATTGTCCGTGTTAACTTCTTGTAACAGATCCTGAATATATTTATATTGGCACAAGAAAAGACCATCAGAATGTGGCAGTACCTCAACGCCAAGGAAGTAACAAAGAGAACCCATGTCTTTCAAAGAAAATTTGTTTGAAATAGCATCAATAATACGACAAACTCTTTCGGGAATATTGCCAGTTAGAATTATGTCGTCAACATACACCAATATATAAATTGTGCATTCAGAGCTGTGAAGAATAAATAAAGAAGAATCAGAGTGAGATCGCACAAACCCCACAGAGAGCAGATATGTTTTGAGCTCATGATACCAAGTACGTGGTGCTTGTTTTAATCCATAGATGGCCTTATTCAACTTGCATACATGTGTTGGTAAACTGACATCCTCAAATCTAGGTGGTTGCCGCATATATACATCCTCTACAAGGTGACCATGTAAAAATGCATTATTGATATCCAATTGATTAATCAGCCAACTATGTTGCGTAGCAATTGTCAAAACAAGGCGCACAGTGGAAGGTTTCACCATGGGACTGAAAGTGCTATGATAATCAAGTCCAGGACGTTGAGTAAACCCTTTAGCAATAAGACGGGCTTTGTACCTTTCAATAGAACCATCTGGATTATGTTTTATACGAAATAACCACTTACAGTCTACCACGTTCTTGGAAGAATCATATGGGACCAAGTTCTAAGTTTGGTTGCGCACAAGGGCATCAAGTTCAGTTTGCATGGCTGAATTCCAGTGGGGAATTAGCTTGGCTTGTTTATGTGAACGAGGTATCAAGTCGATTTTTGTGATGGTGGTTTGATATTGGTGAGGTTTGAGGCTATTGGTTTTTGACCGAGTGATCATTCGGTGACAAGAGTTTGTGGTGGTAGGAAAAGGTGGGGATGTTGAAATGTGAGAAGAGGGAATTATTGGTGTAGTAGTAGAAGGATAAGGGTGAAGAGAAGATAATAAAAGAGGTTGGTGTTGGTGATGGCGTTTGTAAGTGAGAACTGGAGATGTGGTAGTATGTATGGTATTGAATGAGGTTGATTGTGGAGAAGTGGATACAGTAGTATTATGTCGAGTAGGGTTAGGGGAATGAGAGAGAGTACCTGACTGAGGAGGGGTATCGCTGCGCACGGGAGGTGTCTAGACTGAAGCCAATGATCAAGTGGCCAGTTGTATGCGTGATGGTGGGAGATATGAAGAAGAAATATGAATGGGATCAACGGTAAGATGAGTTGTTGGAATGTCTTCAAATGAGATTGCGTCCTATGAGGTATTAGGTTCTTTAAATTTTGAAAAAATATCCGAGAAGGGAAAATTATGTTCAAAAAATCGAACATCGCGTGAGAGATAGATTTTGGATGTATATGGATCAAAACATTGATGACTATAAAATTTGTTTAAAAAACCCAGGTAGACGCATGGTGTAGAACGTGGTTGAAGCTTATTTTTGGCATATGGTTTAATCCAAGGGAAGAAAAGACAACCAAACACTTTAATGGACTCAATATTTGGTGATTTTTGAAATAAAATTTCAAAGGAAGAGTGCTGTTGTAAAGTGGGGTTGGACATTCGATCAATTAAATAAACAACTTGATGACATGCATAAGTCCAAAGTAGTGATGGTAAAGATGCTTGATGTAATAATGTGCGAGAAGTTTCAAGAATATGTCTATGTCGTCTTTTAACTAAGACTACCCTTTGTGGTGTGTATGGAGTAGATATCAAGTGTTCTATACCATGAGAGTGAAGATAAGTTTGAAGACTTTGAAATTCTCCACCACCATCAGTATATAATGACATAATTTTCGTTTCGAACTGACGCTCAAGTAAGGGATGCAATGTTTTAAAAGTGTTTAAAACTTGATTTTTTGTTTTTAAGGTAAACAACCACATATATTTGGAAAATTGGTCAACAAATAAAACATAATATCTTTTGCTGTCGATAGATAAAATAGGAGATGGTCCCCATAAGTCACTGTAAATTAATTGTAAAGGTTTTTCACTTCGCAAAGAGGTTTTTGAAAAAGGTTGCCGGTGACTTTTATTAGATTGACAAGAATGACAAATAAATTGTTTTTGAGAATCAAAAATTGGAATCAAAAATAGATTTAAAGTTTTATTAAGGGTGCGATGATGCGGGTGACCCAAACGTTGATGCCAAAGGTGATATGGGACACCAATATTACATTTTGGTGTATTAGGGATACTGCTTGGCAACTATTGGTATAGTCCGTCTCTAGTCCGTCTGTTAAATAGTTGCGCCCCCGTAGTCAGATCCTTCACAAGATAAGAGAAAGGAAAAAATTCAATAGAGGTGTTATTGTCAAGACAGAAACGAGAGACAGAGAGAAGATTGTTTTAATGGTAGGTGAGCAAAGTGTTTGGTGAAGTTGAAATTTTCTAGTTGATGCATGTGGTGTAACATTACCAGTGTGCAAAATCGGAACAATGTTACCATTTCCCATGATGATTTCTTCAGAACCATGGTAGTCTTGTGTAGTGCTCAGACTTTGAACATCAGATGTCATATGATGAGTGGCACCAGTATCTATTATCCAAGGTGCTTGAGAACTTTGGGAGCGAGCGGCAAAATTGGCTCTTGCTTGAATATGATTGTGAGACATGGTGTGACATACACGAGCGGAATGACCAGGTCTACTGCATAGTTGGCAATACACAATGTTGGTAGACCGTTGTTGTTGAGTATTACGTCGAGGCCGCCAAGGTTGGGTACGCCCATTGTAGTGGTTGTTAGGATTTTGTCGACGATTACTGTCATAGCGTGATGGTGTGAATGATGAGTTTTGAGCAACATTGGCACTAGTAGGTTTTACCAACATAGTCTTGTTGTCTTCATGTTGTAGAAAGATTTCATGATCGAGGAGTTTTTCATAAAGCTCCTCATAAGTTATTGGGGTTTCACGAGATCTGATAGTAGCAGAGATATACTTATACTCAGGACCAAGACCTTGTAGTATCCGAACAATAAGGCGAGTGTTGGAGATCGGTTCACCTGCAGTGGCAAGCTCATCGGCAATCGAATGAATTTCATGAAGGTAATCAGCGATAGGTCGTACATCTTTGGTGACATGTGCAAGTTTATCTTGAAGGCTAAGAATCCGAGTTTGGGATTTATTGGCAAAAGCTGTATGTAGTGATTGCCATGCATTATGAGCATTAGATGCAATTGCTACGGTAGAGGCAAGAGTAGGTTCAACGGAAGCTAAAATGGCATTTTGAATTAGTTTGTCTTGACAAAACCAAGTTTGGTAAGCTGGTTTGGAGTGGTTTGATTTTTAACAGTGAGTGTTGTAGGTGGTGTGGTTGTTGTGCCATCAAGATAACCAAATAGGTTGTGACCATGCATTAACATTTCAATTTGAGCTTTCCAAATGGTGAAGTTTTGGCTGCCAGCGAGTTTTATTGGAAGTTGGGCAAAGGGATTAAATTGAACAATAGTGGTTGTGGGTGTTGAGTTATCTGCGTTGACAATGGAAGGAGCCATTTGTGGTGTAAAAGGAAGGGGGGAAATTTGTTCATAAGAACGTTAGGCTCTAATTACCATAAAGAAGTAATGTAGAAAATGAATTGAATTTATTGAACATGGTTGAACGGTTTATATAGGAAGAACCCCAACCGATTTAATGTACTTGAACTATGCGGAGAGGATGGATTGCAAAGCGAGTTGTTGTTGCGGCTGCAAAGATGACCAAGTTGAGGCCAATGCTGCTGGTGGCAAAGTCTGCTGAAGCTGCTTCAGTAGATTCACCATCCGACTTGTGGTTTGTTCTGTGGCTAGATCCTTACCACATAAAACCTACAAAATAGTATATAGTTCATCAAATGCACCCTAAACAAAACTACCAGATAAATAAGAACAGATAGGTAGCACAACAGAACAAGCAATTCAAATAAGAATCGCTTTTAGGTTAAAAGAAGATTTTGATGAAGTGACTTGAAATTTTTACCTCAGCAAATACTGCAACGATCTTAGGAAGGAAATGATGGTTGGGACCCAAAACTTCATTCTCTGATCTGAACACACATTAGATACATTGTTAAATAATGGACAGTAACAGCATATTGAGCAAAAAAAATAAACTTCTTAAATGAGATCAGTACAGTTAGATAATAAAAAGCTGATCTTACCTCTCAACCATTGAACAAAGTTGTTCATGAACAACTTTGGCTTCAATCAGATCACCTTTGATTGGCAAGCAGTTTAACCATGCAGGAACAACCTACAAAATACAAAGGGATGTATGTTCAAGGCAAACCAACATTAAGAAAACATAAGCAACCAGTTGCTTTTATGAAAAATGCAAAGCAGATAAAAAAGTGTAAATAAACAACTACTGAAATCGATCTGAAGTCGTAGAATATCTAAATGTAATAATAAATAGAGATGATCCATAAGCAAACCTAACCAGCAATAAAGATGATTCACGATAAGTCTCACCAGCTAGTTCATGGTTTCTTTCATTAGTTTGTCTGGTTTCAGTTTACTCACTAGATAGAAAAGTTAAGATCATATATGTTGAGTAATGCTTCACGAATCCTAATCTACTTGACTATCAAACTGCATCATCATGCACAAGTTATACTAGCATGTTTAGATTGTTTCAACTTTCTAAGAAAATGATCCTGTTAAAAACAGATGTTTAGATCTTTCTAACGAAAATAGCACTAAATACAAACAGATAAAGAGTTAAAATTACTGTTATGACCATTACAGAAGAGGGAAATGGCTGTCAGTGTTATTGAAAACCTTGGACAAACCCTCAAGAGAGGGATCAATCTATTCTTCAGACACAACATGGAATTTTCCTTTCATATCGAAAGGTCTAATTAACTTGGAAAGCTAATTTCATTGCCTGCCATACCTGAGTTGCATCAATACTGTCGCGGTGGAACAGACATATTTTTCCTAAAGCAGATACAGCATTATCATAGGCCATAACGTTTTCAGGTAGCAAAGCATTAGGATGTCGTATTACAGCATTTAACCTTGATAAAGCCTCTGGAAGAAGTCACAAATAATATGTTATTCTTACAAGAAAAAAACACCTTATAGACTATCATGCAAAAATTTACCTGCAACGAGTGGCTTAAATACAGGTCCACCAAATTCTGCACAAACACCAAGTCCATATACTGCTGCCTGAACATAAAATCATAAAACTTATTACAATCTCAGCAATCTATTGTGCTTTGGATGCCAGAAGTAAGAAAAATACAGACCTGTCGCACATCTGGGTTCTCATCATTGCAAGCCTCCAATAAGAAAGGAAGATATGTGTCATAATACCTGTTTCAAAACATTACAGCAATTGCATCAAATGATTCTCTACGGTAATAATTAGTATAAGAAAGTAGGCAGCTTACTTTAAAGCTGCTTCCCGACACTGTTCCACAACATCATCAAAAATACAAATTGCAACTCTTCTTTCTTCGGCTGTCTTATCTTTGCCCTGTATTTTAGACACACACACAGACAGGAGAGAGAGAGAGAGAGAGAGATGAGCATACTTCAGGAAAGAACATTTTTATGCTGGATGTTCCTCAACAATTGATTTTGGAACCAGAGACGACTTTCTCAGAACTTACCCACATAGGTGTAAGATATGAAGATAGCTCATCAAAGAAGGCAAGAAAGAGGCTTTAAACGTTTTGATCAAAGTTCCCAAGATTTCACCCACCTGGAAGCAGAATGCTCGTTAAGGCAAGAAATAGGAGGCTTTAACAGATAAGGACAGGAAAAAGATCAGGTAAAAAAAATATTGCTCAGCACTTATGTGCTGTATCAATAATAGATTTTATTTTAAGACTTACTTGTTCAAAAACTTCTTCCTCTTGTTCATTTTCCTCGTTAATTAACTCCACCTCCTCAGCATCAAAGTCTTCAGCTTTGGCTCTTTCAGCTCTTTCACGTTTTCTGCTCGCGCTAGCTGTGATTACTTGTTTGATCTCATCCACAATAGATCTAACATTTTGTAGAATGGAAGCAGCTACTTAGTCCGTGAATGACAGAAAAAGCTAGAAGACATCTCAGAAGATGTAAAAACCTGAAAAAGATCATCACTAACAGAGGAAAGCTGGAAGACATCTAAGGAGGGTGCAGAAACCAATAACAACAGTAAAGTTGGTAGACATCTCAAGAATGATGTAGAAACCAACAACATCGTTTGCAAATTTTCAACAATGACCGTTCAAAGAACAGCATGATTATGTCCTAGCGGTTCAACTCAATGGCTCCTGAAAAAAGGGGAGATTTTTTCTCTAAGAAACAGCAGAAGAAATATGAGTAGAGCATCACATCCAAGATCCAAGCTAGTGCTCTACTACGTTTGCTCACCAGCTTAAGAGGGAGTGTAAGTTATCCAAGAAGTGTTAGAGCTTGAGGGAGAGTGTAAGTTGACGAGAAGTGTTAGAGTTTAATTTAATGTGTAATTAGAGTTTATTTCTAAGTCAGTAGTTT
>JAGYYJ010002092.1:0-104119 GCA_019671005.1 Hibiscus mutabilis | reverse complement strand
TGTGAGATTTTGGGTGATGAAACAAAGGTCATCTGATGCGAGATTCTGGGTAATAATATTTGCTCGATGCAAGATTCTGAGTCCCGCTCGATGCGAGATTTCAAACGAAGACTCAATGTGAGATTTCAAACGAAGACTCAATGTGAGATTTCGAGTATATTATTCGATGTGAGATTCCGAGCAGCTCGATGTGAGATTCTGAGCATAGGTGGGTTTCCCAGTGTCGGGTGACATTGGGCCTCACTCATGGTTTGTTTATCTATATGTTTATGTTGTTGAGGTGCTGTTTGTTCTTAGCATGTGTTTAGGCAGTTATGGTAGCGCCATTGCTTTATCTTGTCTTGATATCATTCATGTTGCATTGCTTTATTTATGATTTGCATGAAGCATAGTCGAGTGGCGATGTATCCACTAGCTTTGTTAGCTCAGCGTTTAGAATCGTTGTTTCCGTTTACAGGTTAGTAAGTTTGGCATGTTCGTGGAGGAGCACCATCTTGGAAGGATTTCAACGCCTCGTCTCTTCCGAGTACAATACTTAGGTCTTTAGGCTATGTATTCGTAGAAAATTATTGTACACTGTATATTGTAATTTGTATTTGGAATTTTAAAATGATCGAGTCAAATGTTTTATTTATGTAATTTCAAAGGAGCTCCACTTTATATGTTTTAAATATTCATTATGTATTTTGGGTTTGAAATCAAATGGGTTTTAATAATTGACTTGTGGATTGAGCTAAACTAGGTAAAAAATTTTGTGGTAATGAGTTGAGCTTGGGGCCCAAATTTGACATTCGGGTCGAGGGTGTTACATTTAGTAGTATCAGAGCCTAGGTTTAGTCGGTTCTAGGAAATCCCCGGGGTGGTTAGGAGTCGCGGATAGGTGTTTAGCAAATACGAGCCGTTGTGTCTAAGTTGTACTCTTCAAAACTGGAATCTGGATGGTGTGCCCTGTGTTTGTTGCCAGTTGCGATATTAAGATGGATTCGATCGCGGTTGAGAGGGCCGTGATGAAGGTTGATTATTTTGAGGATAATTCTGAGATCAGAGTTATCTCATACGTTAAGCTTGGGTTCAAGAAAGAATTGAAAAGTTGAGGGTGTGCCCTCCCCATCACACGAATAGTAATCATGTCTATGTGTCGTAAGCCACCTGGAAGCCTTGAGTCAGAATGAGAACCTCCAGTGACGAGATTTCATGTGTTGGTAGACGACCCTTATGGAATAGATAAGAGGACTTACTTTTGATTGACTAGTGATAGAGTGTCGATTGAGGGTCCTTTTATCCATAGTAAGTGAACCCTAATGGTGGGTGCTATATGGTAGGGATGTAGCACGCTTGACAGATGTGTGTTTTGTTTAATGTGGAGAGGTACACGATGGTTGTAGCGTCCCAGTTACGTTCTTAGTAAGTTGAATGCTCTAGGATTTTGAACAAGGTATGCTTGTTATAATTATTTATAGTAGTGGCAGAAAAGACATTGCAAGTATTGTGCAAGACAATATGTGAGTAAAGCCCAATGACGTGGGTTTGACAGATTTGGTGGGGTTGTTCTTTTAAGGAGTTGATATGATCTTGTCCCTTGGTTGTTTTCTGTCACGAGTTAGCTTGAGGTGTCAAGCGTAGTCTTAGAAGCTTTAAAGTTCTGAGGAACCAAACATTTGGTAAAGAAAAATAAGGACACGACCAGGAAAAGTCGTGGGGAGAGTCACGTTTATCATATAAGTGGAATATAGTTGTTAAGAACCCTATGATAGTGAGTGAGTCGGGAAAAGATAACCTAATCAGATGGACCAATGGTTAGAAAATGCTCGGAGAGTTCTGAGGTAGATGTAGAGTGGGTATGATGGGATCTTGATTTCAATGTCTTCCTTCTTAAGGGCAATGCATGCGAATGGTAGAAGACTTTTCAGTGGGGATTTCAGCCCGCATTTTCCACATGGTATATCTTTTTGAATGGGTTCAAAAGGTACTTTAGTGAGTTTCGCTTGGGTGAAAGGAGAGACCAGTTCTTGTATCTAGTCCAAAGTGTGAGGACAGTGTTGGGTATGAACGAGATTTTTTACGGTTTAGCTGTTATGCCCTAAAGTTAGTTACTATCGAAGAGTAAAGGTGGATGAGGTTTAGACTTGGATTAAAGGGTTACCTATAAGTGCGTGTGACATCAGGTTCACTTGGGATGTTTCAGAGATAGTCGATTGTGTGAAGACACTCAAATGACTATAGGGCCAACATTGAGACAGTTGAGGATTCCATAGACCATGTTGTGGAGACCCAGGATACATGAGATTCTTTTCAGGCTCTGTTGAGAGGTCTTATGTTTAGAAGGAATCGAAGAGAGTTGTTCAGATCAGCTACCGAAGGTTGATTTAGAATCTAGATTGATGATTTGTATTGGGCTTATTAATTTCTGCTTTATCAGAAAGTGTTGATTTTTCATCCAAGGCATTACGCCTACCAGTTCGTGAGCATTTTGGTCGACATCACCTTGGAGTATACTCCTTGCTTGGGGGATTTGTTATGAGTGCCAGACATCAGGTCTTTTGGCAAAAGGTTGCCCTTTTAGGGATGAGTGTTCACCAGTTTAGTCTTTGAGGTTGATTCTTTCTTGGCATAGCCAGAGTTCTTTATGAGGAAGTGCTAGGGCATTGTTAGGGTAATAGGATAGTGGTTATGCGAGATCTGTCGCCAGAGTGGACGCGCAAGCTTTTTCTAGATGGTCTGCTGTTCAGGCCAAAGACGATGGTCTGGCTGCCGGGAATATTTGAGTTTCAGTCGCTTCCTTAATAACAGTTTGATTTTTTGTTCTTACCGCGATAATGATTTTATCAAGATAGAGTTTTGTGTTAGCTTTCTCAAGAATTGGTGTGGTTTGGTTAATTTATTGGTTCTGTAAGTGTTGGCAGGTAAGAGTTTCTCTGTAGGTGGTGAATGTGGATTGGGTGTGACAGTCCTCGTGGACTCGATAAATTTACTCTTCCCTTCTCTCTCTTGGTGATGGAAAATATGCTGGGTATAGATTGGTCGTATGAGTGCAATGTGTGCATTGGGTTCCAAGCAAAAGTCTCAAAGTTGGGATTGGAATAAATCAGTTTGTTGGTGATGTACATGAAGAATCCTTCTCTCCAGCTTGTGTGTCGAGCTTCCGCGATGATAGTTTAAGTGAGCCTCGTGGTCTGTAAAACGTTCTTAGTTTGTGTAGTTAAGGCCCAGTTGAGAGTCTACAGTTTTAGAAAGGTAGACGTGTAAGAGGATTTTGGTGTGCTCTTCATGGATACAAGGACTATCCTCTTCATCGTGGATTGGGAACCATGATAGGGGACTCACCGAGATTGGAATTGGTATCTATCACCTTATGGTTTGGCATCTATCGAGCTCTTAGTGGGATTACTTCGGGTGCAGGGAAGTTTTTACGGGCGATGTCTCCAAGAGATTTACCTTGAGGCATACCTGTATTGATACAACAAGTTGTAGTGGTGATGGTTGTTGTAGGCTGAGGTGTAACGGAGAGGGATTGTTGTTCGTTTTTCGAGGATTAAAGATCTTGTTAATGTTGATGGGTTTTGAGATTTTCGTAAGATCGTTCAAAAGCTGGGTCTCGTAAGTGGAAGGTTAAAGAGAATTAGTGTTAAGATTTGGGGTGGATGCGATTTTGGACTCTAAGGATAGGTTGAAAAGTGTTTTGGACTTATGAATGCATTAGGATAATCTTAAGTTTAATGAATTGAGGGTTGCTTATCTGAGTTTAAGATGAATTGTTTTGTGCATGGCAACAATGTAAAGATTCTCCGAATGGCTTAGTAGAAATATGAGTTTTGGCTAGGGATGAGTGGAATCAGATCTTGTACTGTAATAAGATGTGGGAGAGAGAACCATTAAGAAACCTTCGAGAAATTGCTAAAGCTTTGCATAAGTGTTGATTTGAATTTGGTGGTTGGAGTGAAGGGGGTGTTCAGGTCTTTAAGGATAGTTGGTGGGTTTATCCTTAGTAGAGCCTGTTGTGGTAACAATTTTCTTTCGGAATCGAAGTGGTTTGGCTTACTGAAAACGCTCGAGTTTGGATTAGCATCTGTTTATGATATAGTTGGTTCAAGTAAATGAGGTGTTAGGTTCTACAGTAGTTAACCAAGTCGAGAAAGAAGATTGTAATTCCATGTTAGATTGACGATGGAGCTTGTTGGACAAGGTTTCTCTGTTCTTGGAAACCTGTGTTATGGTGCTATTAAGTACATTTGGGATGTACCCTAAAATGTATCTTAAAGAAGTGTCGAGTTATAGACGCATATGAGAGTCGAATGTAAGAGCTTGGGAAACGCGAGGGTTGGTAGAGGGGTTTGTTCACCAAGTTGTGACTCATTCGAAGTGAGTACAGCGTACCGATGTTTGACAATGTTGTTGAGGTTATCCTTGGTTGATATGTTTTTGGGATTTTATATGAGTGTTGTGCTGGATGTTGAGAATGTGTTGTTAAGGAGTCTTGTAAGAAGTTGAGGAGGTATGCTAAGAGATTTGGTTAAGAGGGTTTATAGAGAGCTTAGGAGCTGTAGGTATGCGTGGCCGAAATGATGGTTGGATCTTTAGTAGTGTCATTTCATTCCTATGCTAAAATTTTGAGGATGAATTTTCTTTAAGGGGGGAGAGTTGTAACGACCCGAACTTTAAAATCTGAGAGTCGGGTTAACCCGAAGTGTGGGCTTCGCATGTAAGCCAAAATGTTGGGCTCTTGTGAGTGTTTTGGGCTTGCCTTAGTGGTTTTGGGTTGGAGTAGGATGTCTTGGGAATGTTAATATGGTAAAAGCATAATTGAAAGACAAAGGGGTTGTGGTTGTTTAATTTTTTTGCAAAAGGGGAGGGTGAGGTCACCATTGTTTCCTTCTCTCACTCATTCTCATATCCCACCCAAATTTTGAATGTTTAAGGTGAAATCTTTAGGGTTTTGAGTGTAAATCATGTTTTGACGATTGAGGGAGGTCTGTTGAGCAGCAAATGGTCTACACACCAAGGTAAAGACGAGTTGAAATGGTAGAGTTTGAGGTTTGGTGGGGTTAGTGTGGATGAACGAGAATAGATATTTGAAGGCTTCTTCCTCAGCTTTAATTCGAGGTTAGTACACTATTAACTCCTATGAATTCTTGCAACTCATAAAATTAGGCTTTGTGCATGATTTGAGTGTTTATGGTTTGATAAACATTGGTTGATCTTTAATGGCAAAATGTAGATTTAGTGTTTCTAAGGCTTAAAATTTGTAGACACTCACTTAATAACTTCACAATAACTTGTAGGTTCGATTTGAGGCTTAACCATAGGAGTCAAGAGGTTGAATGTTGATTTTCCGAACTCTAGGTTTCGAAATCTGGGTTCGAGTACCGGTATGGGGTGGGATCGTATCGGTACGCCTTCGTATATAAAAGGATGGGTTGTGAAGGGAGTACTGTAGCGATGTCCCCGTTTCGCTAAAAAACGAATTTTTGAAGTGTTTATGATTTTTCGGATATAAAACGTTTATTCCGTAGGGTTTTAAAAACCGCATTTTATTTAAAAATTGGAGTCGCCACCGGCCACTTAGGTAGGCCGGACACCATAAAAAACTAGAGATTTGAAAACTACTGGGTTCGGGAGTCGGTTACGGATGGGGAAGGATTAGCACCCCCACGCCGCCCAAAATTGGTACTTTAATAATTACCGCTTTATTAATATTAAATTTTCCGGATTAAAGTGACGATTAGTTTAAAATTCGGTTATAATTGCGAATAAATTTTAAAGGCCCCGTTATCCGAGGGTAAACGCCCAACCACTATCACTACGCCTGATACTGGCTCCGTTTACGCTCGGATAAAAGGGCACCGCATTGACATTATATATTCCATTATGCAAACTTAGTGAGCAAAATATAAAACATGGCAAATAATTTAAATACAATACAATACAAATAAATATTAACATAATAGAATACTAATCTAACATAAATAAAATACATAAATAAAATACTAATCTAAAACATACATACATAAATATTAATCTAACTAGTAAATAAAGACAAATTTAACATATCACAATAACAAGGCATGAATAAATACATGTGTGAACAAAAACACATATTTCAAGAAAACATACATATTAGAAATAAAATACATTTCGACATATGTAGAACAAGATATTATACATGAGAAAGAAAATATACTAACACGTAACCCTAAAGCTAATAGAACAAACAATACATGCTAAAATACAAAACATGTTGTGTACGAGCCAACTAGAATATCGACATAATATGCGTGATACGAATAACCGAACCAATACATAAGGATACATAATCATTATAAACTTAACACACATATACATGTAAACATGAAAATACAAGGCATATGCGAGGGATATATAATAAGGCAAAAGGCTACATCAACATACACGATTATAATAAACGAACATGAATATTTACATGGAAACAGATGAAAATGAAAAGAAATAAACATCGATGAGCGAAATTAAAGGACAATAATATGCAATTTAGGGACGAAAATGCAAGCGAGGACCGAACTTGAAAGGATCAAATCAGAAATGGACCAAGGGCGGACCAAGTGAAAAATCCAAAAACGCGGGATGGTTAAAGGGTAATTTTACCATTTAAAAACTGATTCGATGTAATTTAGGGACTGGATTGCAAGATTTTGAAATACGAGGGGGACCAGAGTTGTAAATATCCCCTGCGGTGAGACACAAACGAAAATATCGAAAACGTGAGAGGATTTATTACGTAATTTGCCCATTTCACAAAATAAAAACACCTATAAAAACTCTTTCTTCGGCCCAGAATCAAATTTTCATCATTTTTTCATTCGATACGTTTTATAATAAACGTTTCTCTCTCGTTTTCTCTCAACTCATCCCCTGATGAACCCAGAAACCGGCGGCCGACCGCCGTCTTCTCGACCGCAGCTAGCCGGCGTCGGCGAGTCCAAAAAAAACACCAAAATGAACCTTGCCTTACCCTCAACACGAATACGAACTTGGATTTGGAGAAAAAGCCCCTATTCGTCCTAAATCTAAGAAAAGAAAAACAAAAAAAATCGTATATGTTTTTTTCTAGACCGAAGGAACACCTTCCCCTTTTAGCCGGCTCACCAGATTAAGGCTTGTTGCCGGTAGAGGAACCGTCATCTGAAGGTAAAATGTCACTCTCCTTTCCCTTCCTTACTTTTAGAATACATGCATGCATGTAATATTCAAGATGAATGGATACCTTTGTATGATCTCTGTAAGTTTTTTTTTGAAAATAATGAAAGGATGAGACTTGTTTGTATTTCTGGAAAAGTGGGTTACAACTGAACTGAGACTTTTCGTTTTTTTTTTGCTCTGTTACATATATATTTCTCTTTGGTTTGGTAACAAGTAATATAATCTATTTTTCAGATCTGAACTGATACTGATATAATCTCTCTTTTTTTGTGTTCTGATATGTCTGAACGCGGTGGTTAGAGACCGGCATGGTGGAAGCATGGTGGCGGTGTGGGGAGTTGTCTTCGGCCAGAGGCGTTCTCGGCCGTTGGATCAGATCTGATCTAACGGTCGGGCTGGCTTGAAGGATGAACGGCCCAGATGAAACCTCGATCGGTGAAACGGCCCCAGATCGTGACACGTGGGGCTCAGCAGTCGAGGGGTTATAGCGCGTGGGACTCACGCACGCGTGGGATATCGAAGAGTCCGCGCGTGGCACTCGAACCGTCCAGACGTGTAGTTCACGCGGCTGGCTAGATATTTTATCCTTCTTTGATCGTGGCCGTTGGATCAGATCTTGATCCAACGGCCCATAGTTATCTGCACAAAAATAATTAGAGTTAAATAGGGTTTTGGGCCAACCGGGCCTTGTATTATTATTTTTGTAATAATGTGGACATTTTAACTTAAGTGGGCTTCCTATTATTTTTCCAGTTTTGTCCATACATATTAATATATTAATATAATAGTAAATACAGATACATACGTACTTACGTATACATACATACAATTGTGAAATACGTTCACACATACATATACTTAATAATACATGCAACATTTATTCGTATATATTCAATAATAACACGTACACTAATATACACATGCAAACACATATAGACCTACTCATATACTAACATCTATTTGTACGATACTCCTAACATAAATATAACCATACCATACGTATATTAATAGGTACGTAATACACCATATCAATATATGCATACCCTCACACTTATATCATTATATAATACATTAACATATACACGCGCACACCTATATGTAATCATGTACTAATATGTTAATATAATACTCAGAGGTTAGATAAAAATGAGTGATTACAAGTACCGGTACCCACGGTTAGAGTACCGGTGCCGAATTAGTGTATCGGTACGCTTGAGGCATATCGGTACCCACGGTTACATTGCTTGGAAAGGCTTTGTATACCGGTACTCTAAGGAAAGCGTATCGATACGAGTAAGGATCAGTACGGGGCGATCCTAGTATCGATATTGAGTACCGATACGGAACAGAGCGTATCAGTACAATATGGAGGCCAATTCTTTCGAATCTAAATGGAGTATCGGTACTCATGGTGGAGTACCGATACCTAGAGAGGAGTACTAATACTCACTTCAGAGTATCAATACTCGCTGGACAATCTGTCCAAATTTTTACGTTTTGAGTTCGGTGGTTCTATAAATTGTGGCTATCAACTGGTTTGGATTTTGCTTCGAGTGTTGCACTCATCTGGAAAGATCTTCGAGAACGATTAGACAAGATTGACGGTTCGAGAATCTTCTTTCACCATAGAGAAATTGCTACATGCCTTCAAGGTGATCTCTCTGTATCTACATATTTTACTCTATTAAAATTACTCTGAGATGAGTATGGTGCACTAGTTCTATTTTCTTCATGTGATTGCGATTCATCTGCTGATAATTTGAGGTTCATGTTTAACAAAAATTGTTTCAATTTTAAATGGGGCTTAATGAAACCTTCTTGGCTGTCAGGAGTCAGATTTTACTCATGAAGCCTCTTTCTTCAATTAACCAAGCTTACTCCATGATTCTTCAAGAGGATTTTAAAAGGTTCATCACAGTGGGATATCTCCAATCTCTGATTCTACAGTGATGTATGCTTATGGTAGATCTTCTACCTCTCGCCGTAGATTTAATGGCACTTGTGATCATTGCAAGATCAAAGGGCACAAGAAAGATCAGTGTTACAGATTGATTGGTTTTCCCTTGGATTACAAGTTCACCAAGAAGAAGGATGTTCAAGCTGCCATGGTCACTGATTTCATAGATTCTGTTTTCCCAAATCCCACTGATTTCTCAATCTTCTTAAATATCTCCTGCTTTAGTTTTCACAGTCTCAGTATCAGCAGATTTTAGAGTTGCTTCACAAGGCTCCCACTGCTCCTAATTCTCAAGCATCTTCTGCCAATCTTGCAGGTGAAGTTTCTTGTTCTTCTGTTCGTACACATCCTGCTTGGATTTTAGACAGGCTACGTATCACATGTGTTCTGATTTCTCTAGCTTGATTAATCTTGTTGCTTGCTCATACACTTCTAGGTTAGTATACCTTCCCAATGGTAAGCATGCTCCCATTACTCATATTGGTTCTGTTCACCTTTTTTCAGATTGTGTCACCAATAATTTCTGTACATTCTTGATTTTACACATAACCACATTTCTATCTCTAAACTGACCAAAGACCTTCATTGCATTATTTTGTTTTATCCTGACCTTTGTTTGCTTCAAGACAATAAACTTTGTGAGGGTCTTTATATCTTTGTTTCACCAACTGTTGTTGCTGGTTTGTCTGCCATTTAATCTTTTTTTGCTTTACAGTGTGATAGTGCTTCTTTATATTTCTCACGTACTTTCAGTTCATCTACATTCAATAAAACTAGACTTTGGCATGCACGTTTGGGTCATGCTGCTTATACTAAACTTCATAACATGTCTTTTCCTCATTTTATAGATGTTGATATTATACATCAGTGTTCCATTTGTCCCTTAGCAAAACAGTCTAGATTGCCTTTTCCCATAAGTTCTTCTAAGTCTAATACCCTTTTTGAGCTCCTGTATTTTGACTTGTGGGGACCCTATAGAACCTCTACTGTTAAGGGCCATAGGTTCTTTCTCACCATTGTTGATGACTGTTCAAGAACGACTTGAGTATTTTTGTTGAGATTGAAATTCGATACTGTCTTATTTCTTAAATTTTATTTGCATATGTTAGAACTCATTTTTCAGCCACTGTTAAGTTTTTCGGGCCTGACAATGGCGCTGAGCATTTTAACTCAGATTGTTCTGCTTCTTTTGGTATTTTACATCAAAGTAGTTGTCCTTCTACACCACAACAAAATGGTATAGCAAAACACAAGCATAGGAATTTATTAGATGTGGCTGGAGTCTTAAAATTTCACTCAAAAGTTCTCGTCAAGTTTTACGGTCATTGTATTCAAATTGCTTGCTATTTGATCAATAGGCTTCTTTCTTCCATTCTAGGCTGAAATACTCTTTTTGAAATGTTATATCATCACCTTCCTAATCTTTCTTATCTTAGAGTGTTTGATTGCTTGGGATATGCCACGAATTCTTTGCATAAAGACAATTTTTCTCTCAAAGTCATCCCTTCTCTTTTCTTAGGTTATTCAGAGGTTTAAAAGGATTACAATTTGTTCAATTTATCCACCAAGTTTTTATTTATGAATATGGATATTATATTTTATGAGAATGTATTTTCTTTTCATTTTTTTTTGTCTAATTCTTCTTCTTTTTTCCTCTTAATACCTATTCTTTAGATACTAATTTTTGAACATTCACACTGTTTCTGTCCCCTCGTCAACTGTATCTCAGTCTTTCCCTTATTCTTTGAATGATGGTTTGCCTATTTCTGATCATTCTTCTCCTTTATAACCTGATGTCTCTACAGATTGACCTACAGTTAGTTTCATGCAACCTCAAGATATTTATATACAGTCTTCTGTCCCTGTTCTTTCTCCTCTTCTTGTTGCACAACCTCTTAGACAATTTACTAGAACTAAAAAACAACCCACCTGGTTAAATAATTTGTTTCTGTTTACCCTTCTTCTCATCTTGTCAGCTAAGTTGCACAGATACGGATACGGGAACGGGACAGGAAACGACAATTTCTAAAATTACAGGGTACGGGTACGACAATTTAACTTTACATTCTAAATTAAGAAAAAAATCAATGACTAAAATGATAAAATTAAAAGATAACATGGCTGAAATGGATATTTACCCATCATTATTTAAAGCTTGAGTGAAGAAGCGTTAAAACAAGTTGAAACAGATTACAAATACAATACACACCCAATATCCCACATCCTTAAGATACATAAAGCAAGGAGAGAAATCAGCCTATAAATAAGTGCTTAGCCATTGGAACAATGAAGCAATTTAGTCTTGGCCATTTGGTTGAGATCAAGTGTACGTGAGCTATTTGTCACATGTAATTAAGTTTATATTTTTTAGGTTGAGTGTTAAATTTAGTAGTTTTTTACTTAAGTGATTTTGAGTTTAGTTGGGTATAATTTGAACTTTCTAAGTTCAGAATTATCCTTGAGCCTTTTAAGTTTAGATTAGTTTAATGATTTTGAGTTTCTATTTTCTATTTTTTTAAGTAAATTTATTTGGGAAAATCCCTATTTAATTTAGGTTCCTGATAAAGTTGGGATGTACCCCAGCCGTCCCCGTAAGGAGGCGTCTCCGTGCTTCATAGCTTGCTAGTCAATATCTTATTTCTCATTATATTTCTTATGACCATCTCCTTTCATCTACCGAATCTTTTCTTTCTTTCACCTCTCTTATTAATGAACCTAAACTTTATTCTGAAGCTATAAAAGATCCCTTATGGATTCAAGCTATGAAAGAGGAAATTCAAGCTTTGAAAAATAATCACACATGGTCTTTAGTTTCTTTGCCTCCTAGTAAAGTTCTTATTGGTTGTAAATGGGTTTTTAGGGTCAAATATCAAGCTTCGGGTGTTGTTGAAAGATACAAAGCATGTTTGGTGACCAAAGGATATAATCAGAGAGAAAGGATTGATTACACTAAAACCATCTCTCCTTTGGCCAAATTAGTTACTGTTCGAACAGTGTTAGCCCTTGCTGCTGCTCATTATTGGCCCTTTTACCAGATGAATGTCTACAATACCTTTCTTCAAGGGGATTTGATTGAAGAGTATATATGAATTTGCCACTTGGATTTGGCAGCCAAAGAGAGACCAGAGTATGTAGGCTGCACAAATCCATTTATGGCTTGAAGCAAGCTTCGAGATAATAGAACATGAAGCTTACTAAGGTATTGTTATCAACTGGTCACAATCAAAACAAATCAGACTATTCTACCTTCACAAAGAGGCAAGGTGAAGAAATTGTGTGATGCTGATATATGTGTATGATTTGTTCATCTTAATCTCAGAATTGAAGCTGATGTTAAATCAGAATTTCAAAATTTAAGACTTGGAAAACTTAAAGTTTTTTCTTAATTTTAAAATCACGAGATCCAAGTAAGGAATCTTGTTGAATCAAAGGAAATATGCCATAAAATTAATTGAAGATTCAGGTTTAGGAGGAGCAAAACCTGCTTCAACTCCATTAGAACAGAATGCAAAGTTTATCGCTGTAGATTTTGATAAGGGTTTTTGATAGTGGGACTGAAGATTCAACATTAAAAGATGAAACAATGTTTCAAAGATTAATAGGAAGACTCATCTATTTGACACACACAAGACCAGACATAATATTTGCTGTGCAAAATCTAAGTCAATTTATGCATCAGCCCAAAAAATCACATATGGATGTTGCTTTAAGAATTGTTAAATATGTGAAGAAGAATTCAGGACAAGGCTTGTTGTTTAAAGCTTCAGAAGAAAGACATATTTCAGCTTACTGTGATTCTGACTCGACTTCTTGTCCAGTTTCTAAAAAATCTATGACAAGCTATTGTGTTAAATGGGACGATTCTTTAATATTCTGGAAGTCCAAAAAAAACACTATAGCTCGATCTTCTACAAAAACAGAATACAGAAGTATGGCCACAGTTATGGATAACTGTTTTTCTGCAAAAATTTGGTATGAACAGAAATGAACCGGTTACTCTTTACTGTGACAGTAAAGCTTCACTCCAAATTGCTTCAAATCCAGTGTTTCACGAGAGGACCAAGCATATAGAAATCGACTTTCATTTCATTAGAGAAAAGATTCAAAGGGGATTGATACAAGCCAAGCACATTTCTTCTACAGAGCAAATTGCAGATATACTGACAAAGGCTTTAGGAGTGCAGCAACATGAACATTTGTTACACAAGTTGGGGGTTAAAGATGTCTTTCAACCTCCTACTTGAAGTACAAAATAATTAGTTTATAATTTGTTAATAGCAGTTAGGAATTAGTTACAGTGTTAGTTTAGCTATGCGCTATATAAACTAGACGGGTTTTAAATAGCGATCCGCAACTGCTATAGCGGCCGTTATTTAGCGGTAGCCGAACCCGCTATTGCCTAAAATAGCGATGATAATCGAATTTACGCCAATAGCGGTCACGGATAATGGTCGATCACAGCAATAACGGGTCGCTATTCTCGTTATTGTCCCGTTACCTAAAAAATCAAGAAAAAAATAGATACACGACTTCAGGCGCTCGACGGTGCGACTTCAGACGAAGATGAGGGTTCGCAAAACAGAGACGAATAACGGAGTGATTAAATTCTTGAGACAAAACTAGAAAGAAGCGCAGTGGTGAATGGTAGTTTACGATGGTTGAAAGGGAAGAAATACGAAAAGGCAAGCGATGGGGGTTGAGAAAGGGTTACCGCATGCGACTCTTAGAAATAAAAAGTCAAAAAGTTAACAGAAAAGGGAGATATGTATCCTCTCTAATTGGTTAAATTGCAAAGAGAGTGACTATGCTTATTAGGGTTTTTTAAAAAATATTTATTAAAGAGGAGTGGGTCATATCTGTTGGGCCATGAGTTAGAGAGCCCAACCAACCAAGCTAACTAATATATACTTATTTATTGATTCATTCGAATATAATAAATATTTTTATTTATTAGAATATATAATTTTTTCTTTTAAATTATTTTAATTAAGAATAAATTATTTACCTATAATATTAAATATTAATATAATTTTTAAATATTTAATAAATAATAAACAATCAAAATGAATAATTTGATTATACCTCTCTCAAGAAATATTGAAGACCTCTTACAAGTATCATGTATAAATTTTTAATTATTTTATCTATAAAAACTTTTAAACTTATTAAATACGATGAATGTTTAATATTTCCTATTTTTACTTTAATTTTGTTATTAGTTAATATAATTATAAAATTTGTAAATGAATTGTGTGCTCATATTAATACAAGTTCATAAATGTTAGAAAGTATTCTAAAAATTATTAAAAGTGATTTTTTATGTTTATAATTATAATTATTATGATTTATATTAAGTTGTGCGAGTTTAAAAAAATTCACAACCGCGGCATCTACAGTGACCGCAATAATATTCGTTATGCCCACAACCGTGATAAACGCAACGCAACCGCGAATGCTATTTAAATCCATGCTTGTAACCTAATTCATTCATTCTGATTGAAAAGAGTAATTTTTTATATTGTGTTAATTTCAACAATAAATCCAGAAGCTTTCTATGTGAAAAAAAAGTAAATCCAGAAGCTTCCTTAATTAAACCAAAGTCTAGTCCTAGTGAAGCAAATGTCTCGATGTTAGGGGTGAAGGAATTCACTAATAAATTATGCAAGCCTTGTCCACATCTGTGTGACTTTGACTTTGAATGTAGCTACCATCCAACCAGATGGATCTCAGAATCAAGCTCATTATTTATTATTATTATTATTATTATTATTATTATTATTAAAAAATATATTTTAGTCAATGAAATGGATCTTTATTGAGTTCTACTAACTGGTTGAATAATTAAAGATATTCATATTATCGTGTATGAGTTTGAATCTCGACATTTATTTTAGGAATATAATATCTCTATTTCTTTAACAATATTGTTGAGCTCGAATTCCTTCAATTGAATTGCTTGCCAAGTGGTGGAGAAGTTGAATTTTGGGCGATAATGGTGGGAAGTAAAAGATAGAAAATTTGCACAAGGATTTATAGTGGTTCAAGCTTCTAACAAGCTCTACATCCACTACCTTAGCTCCCCACTAAGGATTTCAACCAATTCACTAAGAATTCTTCCCTTTTTCTAGGCTTAGGAGGCAACCCTTACACATTCAAAGCTTCTACCCCAAAGCTTGAGTAAACCCTCTTTACAAGAGAAAAGAAAACAAAGCAAACAAGAAATCCCTCACAAGGTAGATTGTTTGCACAATTAAGCTCACTCACCCAAACCTAAACACTTGAGCAAATATAACAATTAAAGCTCACAAGTGTTGCCTATACAAAGAATAAAAACTAAAAGCCCTAAGACAATTTTGGCATCATAATGTTGTTGACAATTGTTTCATTAGTTGTTGTTGAAGCTTGAAGGTCCCTTTTATACTCCCAATTGAGTTCCTAGCCGTTGGAGACTATTGAGATTGAATTGGAGCCGTTTGAGGCTTTATTTCCCGCGATAAATGCAGTTCTGCAACTTTTCGTATCGGTACAGGTACTAGTCGTTATGCACAAACTGACTGCCCGTATTGGAACGCCTTAGGTTGTATCGGTACGCCTTGGTCCGTTTCGGTACACCCTGCAATTCAAATATCTGTTGGGAAATAGCTGTTGGGGGTAGTTGAAATCTGGATCGGTACGCGTACAAGCATATCGGTACGATCAACTGTATCGGTACACGTAGAGACGTATCGATACGGATTTTCGGTTCTAGAAAATTATTGTAGTTAAAACCCTTGGACTGTATTGATACGGGGTATACTGTATCGGTACGCCTGTGTTGAAAACAACATTTTGGTTACTTTAAAAACGTTTAAAACATTTCCAAAACCTCTCAAAAACTTCTCAAACTTATTTTCATGTTGTTTGGACTTAAAACCATTTTTGAAACCTTTTCAAATTAGTCTAGAACTAATTTTCAATTATTATATCAAAACATAAATCCTAACAATCTCCCTTTTTTGATATAATAAAACCAACTTGAAAATTTGTTTTTGAGATTCCCCCTTAGTAAAGATAAAATTTGAATAAGAGATTAATTGTTGAAAATCTTATAAGCTCCCCCATTATTCATTTGAAAAATCAATTTTTCAAAACATTCTTCCCTTTTTGTTATATCAAAAATGGTTTAAACTTTAAAGACCAATAACAATGGAGAGTTAAAACATATTACAAAAATGAATTTTGTTTTAAAGTTGGCTCCCCATTACTCAAGCATCATTCAAATGTTAGTCCAACAATTATGATAAACTAGTTGAATTAAAAAATGAATCAAATAAAATTAAATAAATTCAACTAATTTTTACCACACTTGAACCAAAGGTAGGATGTGAAGCCTTCCTTCTTCAAGTGTTATTCCTTGTGTGTATAGAGCTCCCCCTTAATTTCATCACTTGTTGATCATGCTCCATCACACCTAAAACAAGATAATCAAGTAATTTTTGGTATCCAATTTGCTTTGGATCCAATGACGTTAGAAGTACATAATTTAGTCACCTTAGGAATCCATTTTTCAATTTCATCCCTTTTAGTTGAAGTACTTAGTCCTTTTGGGACCCAAATACTTCTAAAAACTTTTCCATTTAAGAATCTAGAGGCACTAGATTGTCTTTGATAAAAATTAAATTTTCCCAAATTGTTTTTCTTTTCAAGCTCTTTGGAAATCAAATTATTTTCCTTCTTAAGATCATCCACCTCCTTTTGATGATCTTTTTCTAAACTTTGAAGCAAATTTTGTAAATCGACATTCTTTTGTTCAAACTCATTGAGTTTTGCTTCAAGTTCATCCTTGGTTTTAGAAATCAAATCATTTTGAATTTTCAAATTTGAAACCAATTTCTTATTTTTCAAAATGTGATTTTTAAACTCTAAAATCAATTCATCGTAAGAATCTTGTAATTCATCAAATGAATATGGAATTAAATGTGATGAATTAGAAGATACCTCGGGCTCTTCATGAGCCATTTTTCCATCCACCTTTGCACTTTTCATCTCTTCCTTCTTGTACAGTTTCTCAAGTTTCTCCCACATCTCTTTGGCACTTTTTCAAGAGGAGACCTTCTCGGAAATATCTTCATTGAGTCCACAAAGGAGAGCGTGCATCGCCTTGGCATTTATCTTGGCTTTTCCCGTGTCATTTGAACTCATATTCTTCTTCTTCTTAGGACCTTCCACAAATCCGTCTTCAATTATATCCCAAAGATTGAAGTCGAGAGCTTTGCTAAAGTACTTCATTTGGTGGCTCCATTGGAAGTAGAAATCTCATTTGAAGAGTGGAGGACATGTGATTGAGCGGCCTTTTTCAAATTGGACAAATGTGAAACCATTAGCCATTTTACCAGTTGATTGATGTTGTATCGAGCTTCCCGTATCGTCTCAATAGGATGTTAAGCCTTCTTGATTGAGCCTCTCTCTGATACCAATTGTTAAGCTTGAATTCCTTCAACCGAATTACTTGCCAAATAGTGGAGAAGTTGAATTTTTGGTGATAATGGTGGGAAGTAAAATATAGAAATTTTGCACAATAATTTATAGTGGTTCAAGCTTCTAACAAGCTCTAGATCCACTACCTTAGCTCCCCACTAAGGATTTCAACCAATTCACTAAGAATTCTTCCCCTTTTCTAGGCTTAGGAGGCAACCCTTACACACTCAAAGCTTCTACCCCAAAGCTTTAGTAAACCCTTTTTACAAGAGAAAAGAAAACAAAGCAAATAAGAAATCCCTCACAAGGTAGATTGTTTGCAAAATTAAGCTCACTCACCCAAACCTAAACACTTGAGCAAATATAACAATTAAAGCTCACAAGTGTTGTCTATACAAAGAATAAGAATTAAAAGCCCTAAGACAATTTTGACATCATAATGTTGTTGACAATTGTTTCATTAGTTGTTGCTGAAGCTTGAAGGTCCCTTTTAGACTCACAATTGAGTTCCTATCCGTTAGAGACCGTTGGGATTGATTTGGAGCCGTTGGAGGCTTTATTTCCCGCAATAAATACAGTTCTGCAACTTTTCGTATCGGTACGCGTGTACCCGTATTGGTACAGGTACTAGCCGTTATGCACAAACTGGCTGCCCGTATCGAAACGCCTTGGGTCATATCGGTACGCCTTGGTCTGTTTCGGTACGCCCTGCAATTTAAATATCGTTGGGAAATAGCCGTTGGGGGTAGTTGAAATCTAGATCGGTACGCGTACAAGCGTATCGGTACGATCCAACCTGTATCGGCACGCGTAGGGGCGTATCGGTACGGATTTTTGGTTCTGGAAAATTAGTGTAGTTAAAACCCTTGGACTGTATCGATACAGGGTATACCGTATCGGTATGCCTGTGTTGAAAACAACATTTTGGCTACTTTAAAAATGTTTAAAACATTTCCAAAACCTCTCAAAAACTTCTCAAACTTATTTTCAAGTTGTTTGGACTTAAAACCATTTTTGAAACCTTTTCAAATTAGTCCAAAACTATTTTTTAATTATTATATCAAAACATAAATTCTAACAAATATGCCGGCTGAATTTTATTAGAAATCTAAATAGAGACACAGTCCAAAAGAAAAGAATGTAACAGAAAAAATAAAACACAATAAATCTAACTAAAAACGAAATATTAGACCAGCAAAACACATTCAGTGGGCTGTAAAACATGAATAAAGACGAAACACTGAAGAAATAGAAGCAGGGAGCAAGACTTCTTGTTTTTATCCACCCACACGCTTCAGAATTGAAGTAGGAGTGGTGAGCAAAATCAACAATCTGGAGGCTGCTTCGCAAAACAGATCTGACTACATCAGCAAACGAACCACGAAAGGGGTCAAATAATCGAAGACCATCGAAAAACCGCAAATCAAAGCCAAGCGTCGTAAACAAGCATCCACGGAGGCAGATCTACCACAACGATAGATGATAATGTGCCATAAGGCATAAGCGTGCCACAAAACAGAAGCATGCCGCAAAAATAGAAAAAAAAACGTACCATAAAGGTAGATAAACAACTAGAAGAAAATAAAAACTATCAGAAAAGACAAGAACTAAATCTATATATAAAAAGAAGATTGAAATACCGGCGATGTCACCAACCTTGGCGACCAACACTAAGACTGATACCATCGCAGACCAACCAAAATTAAAAAATAAAACAAAGGTGAGCGGCGCTTGAAAATAAACCCTAAAAATGAGCGGCGCTTCTATCGATATTAGTAAAACTACTATAATATCTCTATTTGATAAAAAAAATATTTATTAAAACATATATAGATATACACCTTTGTAAGGGCACAACAATTAGCCAAAACTGGCCCTAATCAACTTTACTACAATCACCGCAAAAGCAAAGTGATACAAAACCTATACCTTGATGATCTCCTGCTTTGACGTGGGTCGTACGTATAGAGGTCGACTACAACATTTTATAACACCATGAACTGCTTCAGTGTTTTATAACATATTATATATATATATAATTTATAATCAAAGTTATTATAAAATTCAAGATTCAGATCAACAATCTCTAGAACAGGTAGTTAAAGCTTTCAGTTAACATATAAGCAAGAAAAAAAAAAGAAAAAGAAATAATTTCTAATCTATTTCAAATGTAAAATATACTAGACATTATTTTTAATGGATATGAACAAACAAAATCTAAATAGGTTATTGATTCCAAATTACTTGCAAAAATAAAAAACTTTTACAACTAAAAATGACCAACAAGAGACGAGGAAACATATATAAGACTCAAGTCATAAAGATGTTTCAGAAATCACTTCAAAAGAAAAACATAACAATGATAATACCTCCGTCACAATTCATAGGTTCTGGATGCGTATCAGTAAACACTTGTAAACGTCTCCCGGTGGTCAAGGAATGGGTCATCCGTTGCTTTGACATGAACACAAGTTAATTGTTTGAAATCTTCTTTATCACAACCACAAGATGCGTCTCCTAGTTTGGCCAGCATATGATTAACATCAAACAACTTCAGCAACCGCTGTCGGATCCAGCTACAAGCTGATACTTCCAACAAAGATTAGCAACACATTGATTGGCATGCAAGAAAAGCAGTCTTCTTGCAAACTAGTGAGTGAAGTCGAGTGACAGAAGTCCAAATTCAGGGTATGCAATCGCATAAACCTGAGTTTTTGGATATGATTAGACCTCGCAAGGCAAACCAACATTGCAGAGATCCCCGAGAAGAACACAACAATAACAAAGCTTTAGTTATTGTCCAAATGGAATATATATGTAGCGATGTCCTTTTTTCGCTAAAAAACGAGTTTTCGAAGTGTTTGTGATTTTTCGGATATAAAACGTTTATTCCGTGGGGTTTAAGAAAAACCGCATTTTATTAAAAATTGATAACATATTTTAGGTAGGCGGACACCATAAAACCGTATTCAAAACTATTGGGTTCGGGAGTTTACGGATGGGGAAGGATTAGCACCCCACACCGCCCAAAATTGGTACTTTAATAATTACCGCTTTATTAATATTAGATTTTCCGGATTAAAGTGACGATTAATTTAAAATTCGGTTTATAATTGCGAATAAATTTTAAAGGCCCGTTATCCGAGAGTAAACGCCCAACCACTATCACTACGCTTTGATATTGGCCCGTTTAATAAAAGGGCACCTCATTGACATTATATATTCCATTATGCAAACTTAGTGAAAAAATATAAAACAAAATAATTTAAATACAATACAAATAAATATTAACATAATAAAATACTAATCTAACATAAATAAAATATTAATCTCAAACATACATACATAAATATTAATCTAACTCATAAATAAAAACATATCTAGCATAAATAAAATACTAACATTCATAAATATTAATCTAACACATAAATAAAAAACAAATTCAACATAAATAAAATACTATTCTAAAACATACATACATAGATATTAATCTAACTCATAAATAAAAACATATCTAACTAAATAAAATACTAACATTCATAAATATTAATTTAAAACACAAATAAATATTATTCTAACACATAAATAAAAACAAATCTAACATAAATAAAATATTAATATAAAACACAAATTTAAAACATATTAAATACTAATCTAAAACATAAACATACAAACTAAAAAATAAGACTACAGTTTTAAAATAACTAATACTTCATTAAACTATAAAAATTACAACACTAATAAAAAGGGAAGAGAATATACCTAACTAGGAGCTCGAATGACGAACCTCGACTGAACCCCACCGAGATCTACCGCGACCTCTCCAAAAATATTAACTAGATCGGATCCTAAAATAGGACCCCGATCGAATGTTGGATCGAACCAACTGGGGCCGAGGGCGCTGCCCCCAACCCCGGCCAGCCTTGCGGCCGACCATGGCTCCCATGAATTGGGTGCCAATTCATGGCAATTTTTGGTGTGCCATTCTTCTCCCAATTGGCGAGTAATTGGATGTGATTGCTGCCTATTTATAGGCAAACTTCAAAGGGCGGGAATAATTTAGGGTGACGTGGAGCAACATGCTCCACGCTTTTTTTTAATAATATATTTTATTATTATTATTATTATTATTATTTCATTAATTTTATATTAATAATATTAATATTAAAATAATACTACTAACACTAAAACCCTAGTAAAAATGAGTGATTACAGTTGCCCCTCTTTGCTTGTTCTTGTGAAACGAGGACAAAGCAAAGATCAAAAGCACTCATTTTTGACCTACTTTCTCGTCTTTGACTTTGGAATCACGTGTTCTTCTGGAACTCTCCGCTCTTCCTTAGCTGAATCTTCAGGCTCGTATGTTGTTCATATATAGAACTTCTTCACCTTTTGATCTTGGAATTACAGGTCCTCCTTATATAGAACCTTTCATTCTGAAGCCTCGAGTTATGAGTCCTTCCTATATAGAACCTTTCATTCTAAGACGGTGCAGCTTGGAGTCCTTCATATATAGAACTCTTCGCCTTCAACGTTGGTTTCTCCTATATAAAACCTTTTGCGTCGCTGATGGATTCTTCCAACTGGGAGTTCCTTCTGTATAGAACTGCTAGTCTTCAAACCCTGAGCCGCCAAATCCTTCCTATATAGAACTTTTAGCTTTAAAAATCTCATAGCTACTGTGTTCTTCCTATATAGAACCTTTCACCCTAAGACAAGAAAGCTCGAGCCCTTCCTATATAGGACTCTTTCGCTTTCAACACAACAGTTTTTTCCTTATATAAAACCTTGTGTATCATGGGTAAATTCCTTCTACTGGGAGTTCTTCCTATATAGAATCTGCTAGTCTTCACCCCTGAGTCGTAAGTCCTTCCTATATAAAACTTTCAGCTTCAAATCTTGGAGCTATGGATTCTTCCTATATAGAATCTTTTACTCTAAGACAGTGAAGCTCGGAGCCCTTCCTATATAAGACTCTTCGCTTTCAACATAATAAGTTTTCCTATATAACCTTGTGTGTCATGGGTGAATTCCTTCGACTGGGAGTTCTTCCTATATAGAACTCAAGTAGTCTTCACCCCGAGCCGCAAGCCCTTCCTATATAAAACTTTCAGCTTCTGAAGCCTCGGAGCGGCAGATTCTTCCTACATAGATCCTCTCGCTACGGGAGCTTGAAAATATAGGCTCTTCCTGTATAGAACCTTTATCTTCGAATTTCTCTTTTCTCTTTTTTCTCTTTTTCCTTTTTCTCTCTTCTTTTTTTTATCTCATTTTCATTATTTTTTTACAAGGCTGTTGATATCTTTGGACTTACGCTTCTAAGGCTGCCGCATCATGCCCGAATGACTTATCACCAGGCTTGAAAGACTTACTGATGACCCGAAGGATTTAACATATGGGCCTCACACTGTTATGGCTGCCGATTTTTTTGACTTACGTTGCTAAGGCTGCCGAAATCTTTCTTCAAATTTTGGGATTCACGCCGAAAATGGCTACCAACCTTTCTTCAGATTTGGGGATTCACGCCAAAAATGGCTACCGATCTTTAAATTTTAGGGACTCACGCCGAAGGTGGCTGCCAAAACTTCTTCAAATTTAGGGACTCATGCCGAAGGTGGCTGCCAAGACTTTCTTCAAATTTTAGGGACTCACGCCGAAGGTGGCTGCCAAAACTTTCTTCAAATTTTAGGGACTTACGCCGAAGGTGGCTGCCAAAACTTTCTTCAAACTTTAGGGACTCACGTCGAAGGTGGCTGCCAAAACTTTCTTCAAATTTTAGGGACTCACGCCGAAGGTGGCTGCCAAAACTTTCTTCAAATTTTAGGGACTCACGCCGAAGGTGGCTGCCAAAACTTTCTTCAAATTTTAGGGACTCACGCCGAAGGTGGCTGCCAAAACTTTCTTTAAACTTTAGGGACTCACGCCGAAGGTGGCTGCCAAAACTTTCTTCAAATTTTAGGGACTCACGCCGAAGGTGGCTGCCAAAACTTTCTTCTTTAATGAAATTCACTTCTTAATACTCTTTGATAATTCTTCAGGTACCTGTCCAAAATAAGCAAAAATTGACATGCCCCTATCTATATGATGCATGCAATGTAATGGTTTTCTTTTTCTTTTTTCTCTTCTCATTTTCTTTTTCTTTTCTTCTTTTCTTCTTTTTTTCACTTTTTCTCTTTCTTTCTCTCTTTTTCTTTTAGCCTTTTTGTTCTAAAGTCTTACACCCTGAAAGGTCGTTCCTCAGATCTCTTCATCTCTTTACTGCTTTACTGTATGCTCTTAAATCCTCATTTGAACATGCTTTTAAACCTTTTGTGCGGAAGTCTTTCTTGTCTTTAGGGTTATCACCCGTCTTCATAAATGATCTTTTGGTTCTTATATTATTCTTATAAGAACCCTTGTCATCTTCTTGGCTTGGCGTTGCCCTATTCAACCACGGGCTCCACTGCTTTGAATTTTCTGGCCCATCATATAGAGCCTTGATCTATTTCTAGTCACCAGGGTGAGCCAAAATGCTTCCATCCCTTGAGCTCTTCCTTGATCTTCTTGCAGCATTTCGACGGGAACTAACTCTCGGTCCCTATGCTTTAAATCTCATCATCATTCATTTTTAAAGTAAAGTAAAAGGCAATTTACTTGTGTATATTTCAAAAAATAATGATTGTTTGAAAAGATAACAGTCATTTCGAAAATCACAACTTGGACGGGATACCAAACATTTTGAAAACATTGTTTGGAACAAATGGTAAACATCTTTTTCTTTTCTTATTCTTTTTCTAAGGACCAAACATTTTTTATAAAATAATGCTTGGAGAATGGTAAACAAAATTCGAAGTGTATTGCCAAACATTTTTAAAAACTAATGTTTGGGGGAAATGGTAAACATCAAAACTTTGGGAGAAAATGTCAAACCTTTTAAAACATGTTTGCCCTCGAAATATCAAACACCATAGCGCATCTGCTTCAAGTTGCCAGAGATCAACTCTAATGAAGCGCATATTTAGAAGATCTTGACCATTGTGGAGATATATGCCAATATATAGTTTCTTCTGGTCTAATATGCTTTTGAGAGGAACAACCCTACCTAGTTTCTACCCCGTTTAAGGTGGCTCTCTTAATCTCACTATCTCACTATGCCCCATCCTTCCCTCATTTGGGTGTCGATCAAGCACTTCGAAGTTTGACGTTCCTTGAAGCAAAGTTAACCCTTATAGGCGGAATGAAATCTGAAGACATTCTCATTCAACTTGGATATCTATGGATGACCAGAATAGTCTTTGGGGCTTGTAATGTAGGCCTTTGGTTTATGGTTAAGAAATAGTATTTCTGTACTTGTGTAACTTAGATATGCCCATTATTCCTTCTCTTTTTTTTGGATCACTCTAGACTGCCCGTTTTTGGGTTTTCACCCTAGAGTTTATTTCCTTTCTTTTTATTGTATGATGCCTTGCATTCTGGCTATATACTGATGTTCGTTTTTTGTTCAATAATGTTTGATCCTTCAATACTCCTCGAAACTGAGATTTCTTGAATGAAGGACTATGAATACATTTATGTGAATTCTCGTGATTGGCACGCCCAGATGAAATATTATTCTTTCTTTCTTCTTTTCTCTTCTTTTTTCTCTTCTTCTTTTTCACTTTTTCTCTTGGATCGCTCTAGACTGCCCATTTTTATGTTTTCACCCTAGAGGTCACTTCCTTCAGTGTATTTTGGTTGGATATTGATGCCAGCAGGCTCAGGTAGACTACTCTTTTTCTTCATTTTCAGGATCAGTCTAGACTGCCCATTTTTGGGTTTTCACCCTAGAGGTCATTTCCTTTTTCGAGATTGGCAATCTTCGGGCCGACTTGTCTTGACTTGGTTTCAATTCGAGCTTCTATACTAATTTTTAAAATTGATGTTTACTTGAAATGTGAATTCCTTCTGTCTCTTGCTCATAGTTGAAGTCTCGTTCTTGTATTGTTTGATCTGTGTGTGAAACATATACAATATTCTTCATTTATCTTTTTCTTTTTTCCTTTTTCTTTTTTTCCTTTTTTCCTTTTTCTTTCTTTTTTCTTTCTCTCATTTTTTCTTCTTTTTATTTTATTTTTTCTTTTATTCTCTTTTTCTTTTCTTTCTTTTTCTTTTTTAGACTGCCCATTTTGGGTTTTTAGCATTGAATCTCTTTCTTCTTATTCGAGTCTATGAATGTATCCTCGAATCGACACGTATCTATACTGGGTATTGATGCGATCTTCCGCTCGAAGTTAATTGCCTCTCTGCAGCTCTTCTGATATTTACTCGATCTGGATTGCTTCGGCCTTCCGATTGCCATTTCTCTTCTTTTCTTTGGTTTTTCGTTTGGACATATCCTTGCTTTCAACCACTTTCTTCTGATGATTTTCTGATCTTCGTATCCAATTTGTATGGTCTCATCTCTGTCTTTGGGTAAAGTAAAAGAATACCATTCGGCGTCACATTCACAAATGTCCTGAGAATGCCTTCAGGGGGTAGAGGTTTAGGGTCAACTTTCGTTTCAAAGATCTTAAACGACAAGTGCCTGAGAAGATAAATTCTTAAAATGGGAACTGCCCATTGTCTAAACACTCGCTTTGTTCCTCTGTTGGCCTAAGTAAACTAGCAGATACTCACATTTACAGTATCCCCCCAACATTCAATCTCTTCTAAATATATGTAACTTAGAGTTGATCTTTGGGTTTGAAGCAAATGTACTGTTGCATTCAAAATTCGGGGACCTGGTATAGAAATGATATATACATGTGTCCATTAAAAAATGCGTGTATATGCATATGGGAGAACAAAACTACCCTATAAAAATAAAATGTTTAAAGAATCAAGAATGTAAAAATGCTTTTCTAAATGGAAATGTGATTTTTAATTCTAAAATATTTGTTTGAGAGTTTTTTTCTTCTTTTTTCTTTTCTCAAAGCATTGAGCATTTCTTTGTGAACTGATGGGAAAACCATAGGGACCTCCGGACTACCTCTCGAGTACTAACTCATTTCGGTCCTTTGTAGTGTAGGCTTGTGCCACTTCTATTGTTTTTCCTTGCTGGGTCAATTCTTGTCATGACTCCCTCATCAACCAACTTCTTGATTTCTTCTATTAACAACCTCAAATTTCTTGGTGCCATACCCCAGTGCCTTAATATAGAACTCACATGCACTGTATGGATTAAAACTGTGGGCAGATGAGCTGGGTGTAATCTTTATCGGCCCGGAGGTAAGGTACTAACCCTTGACTAGATGAGGCCATATGGAATACTCTGAATATCTCTAAATATGTACTTGTTCGAGGAATTTTTCTCGGTGATTCGGAGGAATCTACCTGTCTTCTTCTCTTACGATCACGAGAAGCTTGAAAGTGGTACCCATTTATCTCTTTCTTTCTTTCTGCTCCTAGACAGGTATGGTCTTTAAACTTAGGTCTCAGAGTGCATGTTCATTTCTCTCTCTAACTGTCATTAAGTCCTCAAAGCTGGCCTTTATTTTCTCGAGCATCTTATTAAAAGTGGCATGTAAGTCACTTTCCTCTTCATCTACGGGAGGCTGTACCTGGGTCGCTAAACACAGCCACCTCAAAGCACGTTTCTTGAAGCCTTCATCAGGTTTCATCTTCGTACCGTGGAGATACTGATGACTTGGTGATAGGTCTAAAGTATATATGTATTGCCCATAAAGACGTCGGTTAAGTCTCCGCTTGACTACACTTGGTCTCTACTCAAACAGTTGTACCATATCACGGTAGGTACTGCTAGACTATCGGGAAAGTAGTGGATCGGTAATTTTTCAATGCAGCCCTCCATCTTTTTTTGCAGAATATGGTCGAGTGAATCTTGGGGCATCTTGTTTCGTTATCATGCGCAAATCTGGAGTCTTTGAAATCTGGAGGAACGACCAAATCAGGGTTCAAACAGAGCTTTCTTGCATTAAAGGCATCAAACTTCTTTTTTCTCTCTTTTTCTCTCGAGTCCATCTTCTAACTGCTCGAATCTTGATTTTTGAGTGTCTTCAATTCTTTTATCCATGATAAAACCCTAATTGGTCTTTGAATTACTCTTCATAAAATTTATGCGAGGTAATAATAATGCAAGGTGATGATAATATCATGTAAAACATGCCAGGATCGTGCAAAGCAATGCAATCCTAAAATATAAACATGAATGCAATAAGGTATTGATTCCAAAAGTGATTCCCATAGAACGACGTTCATTGAGGCCAAAAGGTTTCATTATATCATATATTAGATATTTACAGTTATTGATAAGCTTCAGTGCCTACTTTCTTAACTTCATCCAGTAGTCCGGTCAGCTTGCCTCTGTAGTCCAACACTTGATCCATGTTCTGACAAAGCCTGCCACCTTGTTGAGCCGCCTTACCTGCTCGAGTAATATCGATCTTCGGGTCTTCATCTATCCCCTGCTTAGTCTTTCGTAGCTTGGAAGTTGCCCTTTCCAGCTGAAGAGTGTTGAATTGTCATTGCTCTGTCGTAAACTTGTTTCCAAGACTCTTGTTAATGGCTAAGTTATTCTGTAGCTCATCTCTGGAGACTGTCGTACCTATTCCCAATTCCCTCAAACTTACCTGATATCAGCCTGACTTGATTCTCGCTTGACTAGTTTCTCTTCTTCCAATATTCTGAGTCGTCTTTCAACTGGATAATACCGTTCATCTATTCTTTAAATGTGACCCAATCTGATATTCTTAAACACTCAGGAAAGCTTCTGATGATCATTCTGCATATTCAATTTTATCCAAGTTATCTCTCTCTTATCTGAGCTGGCTGAACTCGAAAGAATATCCCTATCCTGGGATGCCCCTATCTCCGATCTTCAAATTTAACTCGCTTGAGTGACCCACTTCGGCATTACTCAAACTTTGTCCTGGATATCGATTCCTCCTCAATTTTGCCCTCGGGTGATTGTTAGCTCACTATAGACTTGGGGAACTCCGTCTTCGAAACCTAAAATCCTCTTCGCGATAAGATCTTGAACTCATTCCTCAGGGCCCCTCAATCCTCAATACCGTGACCCAAACTTCCTAAATGGCAACTGCCTCTAGCACGTGTGTCGTAATCTCTCAGATAAGACGGTCTCTTCGCTAGAGACTTGACCGAGGTAATAAGGCTCTTGTCGATGAACATTAGGAGTAGTTCGGTGTACCTCACAGGAATCGAGATATACTTCTTTTCATTACTTGCTTCTCAAGTTTCTTCTGGACCGAGCTCTATTTTTTTGAAAGCCCGACTCAAGCATACCTTCCGCCTGTTTATTGATGCAGATCACAAAAAGGGTTCAATTTGTCGTATTTGGCTAACTTAGAGGTAGAATTCTGACTATCTCGCTCTCTATTCTGATCCTTAATCGGTTCTTCTTTCGGTTTGATGGATCGCTTACCTTTCGTCAAAGTATTCATCTGATTCATTACCAGTACCGTGTCTCCTTGCCGTGTCTAACCTGAAGTCTTCAGATGGTTCCTCTTCTATTGTCTCAGATCTTGTTCTGGGACAAAACCCTGGATCCGTGCCCTCTAATATCTGACCAGACGACCCTTTGCCAATTATGAACGATTTCTGAGATTTGAGGAACCACTTCGGGAATCAATACCCTATAAATGCGAGAATGCATGCAAATGCGATGTTGATTCTCGAACAGTCTTTGAAAAACTTTCAATAAATAGAAAAATGTCTGGTTGCAAGAAACTAATAATGAATTACAGGTGACAGTTAGCTTCCTTCTGGAGAACTTGACTTCAGGAAGCAAAGCTCATGCTCTACATCTCGACGTTGTCTCCAGGATGACGGGTGACCTCGTCTTCTCTTCTTGTGCTACTCCATAAACTTGTATCGTCATGATCTTTATTTTGTGGCTTCTGAAAAGGACATCAACAAGTGATGCATAATGCAGACAAGATCTTTTCTTCTGTAGATCTGGGTGCAAACGAATAATACGTCTAAACAGGGGATGGATTCTATCGATCCTAGGGGAGTACTTTAAAACTTTTTGGGGTTTAAATTAAAATTTTCAAGGATCATTTGGTTTAAAAATTCCTCCTTTTATTATCAAAAAGTTTTAACTTACTTAAAAATGAAACTTTTAGGTTTCTTTTTGTTATTATTATTATTCTGAAAGTTTTATGAGGGAAGAAGTTTCAAAGCAAAATAAATTTTTTTCTCTTTTTTTTAAATGAGTTAAATTAAAATCTGAGATTTTTTTTTTAAAAAAAATGGTCAAATGTGAAGATTTAAAATTGGGGTTCTGCGGCCCTGACTGAATCTTCTGCGTTGCATGTGCCTTACTATCGTATCGTCTTCTTTCGCGATTGGTCTTTGCTCAGCCTAACTTGATACTGTAATATTATCGTTTCTGGCAAATCAGACTTTTTCTATTTTGAAAGCCTTTTAAAGAACTGTTCTTGAATCAACACCATGTCATGATATGCAACATGAATGCAAATAAAGGCGTTCATTCAGCTGGTAATCACCCTTTCGAACGACTTTCATGGGAATTAAAGGGTCCAGATTACAAAAAAGGTCCATATTACAAAAGGAGTCCCTATTACAAAAAAAAGTCTCTATTACAAAAAGTCTTAATTACAAAATAAAATTCTACACATAAGCCCTAGCTCTACCTCCTAGCTCCTCGATAGCTCTGAGCAACTTGATAAACCTTGGTGCTTCTTCCATGTCCGGGGTTACGAAAGGTCGGAGAGCCGCGACTTCGGTAGCTAAGTCATTCGCACGCCTTGCAACTCGTCGTATGTCCACCATCAGGGTCTCGTGTGTATACTTTGGCATTACACGCTCGTTCGGCAAATTGTTACGTCGGATCTGTTGAGTAATCTCTGACCGATGTCACGCGACTGGATCGATGTCGTCCTTCCTAAGACACCTTTTTTCCATGATAAAAGATTTTCTAATCGGGCAAACCACTTGAATCAACACCTCTATGTAATGTGGATGCAATGATAATGCAACAAAAGTATGTGTAAAATAAAAATAAAAATAAAACACAAAAATGAGTTAGTATCGGATAAAAATAATAAATACATAAATAAAATGACAAATAAAATAAAATAAGGTAAACAAACAAAAAAAACTCTATTTATCCTGTCTAAAACACCTAAGGTTATCTGCATGGCTCTAAAGGGGTGGGTTTCTATGTGTTCTCTACATGCAGTGTTGGTGCTAGGAGGTACCCGAATTATCCTTGCTGTCCTCTACTAAGAGTAGCAAGGCCCCCGATCATCACCCATTATAGGCTCCTTTCAACCGGGTTCAATTCAGGGGGACTCATTCGCTTATGCCCGCGTCTGAAGGCGATATCCTTACGAAAGCATAAGGTACTCGAGCCCCGAAGGTACTTGCTAGGCCCATACGGGAGAACGATATCTCCACGAAAGCATTAGCGTTTTCCCCCCACTTAAAAAATGGGTTTATATGCCATATTTTAAATGCGTTAAAATAAACGCGCAATTATAACCGAATATTAATTTAATACTCACTTTAACCCGGAATTTCTAATATTAATAAAATGATAATTGTTTTTAAAAAGCTTGACTTTCTTCTTGTTTTCGAAAAACAAAAAATGTCCCCAGCGGAGTCGCCATCTGTAGCGATGTCCTTTTTTCGCTAAAAACGAGTTTTCAAAGTGTTTGTGATTTTTCGAATAAAAAAACGTTTATTCCGTGGGGGTTTAAGAAAAAACCGCATTTTATTAAAAATTGGAGTCGCCACCGGCCACTTAGGTAGGCCGGACACCATAAAACCAGAGATTCAAAAACTATTGGGTTCGGGAGTCGGTTACGGATGGGGAAGGATTAGCACTCCCACACCGCCCAAAATTGGTACTTTAATAATTACCGCTTTATTAATATTAGATTTTCCGGATTAAAGTGACGATTAATTTAAAATTCGGTTATAATTGCGAATAAATTTTAAAGGCCCCGTTATCCGAGAGTAAACGCCCAACCACTATCACTACGCCTGATACTGGCCCCGTTTACGCTCGGATAAAAGGGCACCTCATTGACATTATATATTCCATTATGCAAACTTAGTGAGCAAAATATAAAACATGGCAAATAATTTAAATACAATACAAATAAATATTAACATAATAAAATATTAATCTAACATAAATAAAATATTAATCTAAAACATACATACATAAATATTAATCTAACTCATAAATAAAAACATATCTAGCATAAATAAAATACTAACATTCATAAATATTAATCTAACACATAAATAAAAAACAAATTCAACATAAATAAAATACTATTCTAAAACATACATACATAGATATTAATCTAACTCATAAATAAAAACATATCTAACATAAATAAAATACTAACATTCATAAATATTAATTTAAAACACAAATAAATATTATTCTAACACATAAATAAAAACGAATCTAATATAAATAAAATATTAATATAAAACACAAATTTAAAACATATTAAATACTAATCTAAAACATAAACATACAAACTAAAAAATAAGACTACAATTTTAAAATAACTAATACTTAATTATATTATAAAAATTACAACACTAATAAAAAGGGAAGAGAATATACCTAACTAGGAGCTCGAATGACGAACCCCGACTGAACCCCACCGAGATCTACCACGATCTCTCCAAAAATATTAATTTGATCGGATTCTAAAATAAGACATCGATCGAATGTTGGATCGAACCAACTGGGGCCGAGGGCACTGCCCCCAACCCCGGCCAGCCTTGCGGCCATGGCTCCCATGAATTGGGTGCCAATTCAATTGCCAATTCATGGCAATTTTTGGCGTGCCATTCTTCTCCCAATTGGCGTGTAATTGGCTGTGATTGCTGCCTATTTATAGGCAAACTTCAAAGGGTGGGAATAATTTAGGGTGACGTGGAGCAACATGCTCCACGCATATTATTATTATTATTATTATTATTATTATTATTATTATTATTATTATTATTATTATTTTATTAATTTTATATTAATAATATTAATATTAAAATAATACTACTAACATTAAAACCCGATAAAAAATAAGTGATTACAATATAAACAACATCCTTTGCGACTAGCATTGGTCGGTAACAGTAGAAAATTAGCAGGGCAAAAATATGACGACATTTGAAGTTTATACAATGTCAATAATAAGCGGAACAATGGCAAAATGATATTCAACAGGATAGTCATCAGACATTTATGCAATCTTATCAGTTACCCTTATACAGGCTCTACCGAGCTTCCTAATCTAACCAACTTAACATTTTTCAGTTGGATTACACCTCAAAAATGACTAAAACCCAAAATTACTCTAAATTGAAATACCACATTGCAGTTGCACAATCATTACACTTCAAATATCTACAAATTCTAACACCAGGTTTCCTTTGCAGGTCAGCTCCACAACTACAAGTTCCCAAAAACATACAATTGAATCAGTTTAGGTAGTGATTTGAACTAATAAATCAAGTTCATGTATCGAACTTGATCAAAAAGTCAAATCTAAATACCTAATTAAATCCAAAAAAAACTTTAAGTATCAAATTAAGCATTAAATTCAAGTTCAAATATCAAATTATGTATTTACCATTTTTTTAAAATTTGAAGAATAGACTTACCCACTTAATTACACCAATTCTCACATATTCCCTAAAAATTGAAGATTGTAAGGCTTCATTCGAGACAGCTTTTCACATGGCGGTTTGGGTGAGAACGCCTAAATATTCGTTTACAATCAAATCAGGCGCCTAAATATCCGTTTGGGAAGAAGCTGAAAATTTCAACTTTTCCGAAACACCCATTCGCAGCCAAATCGGACGCCTAAACACTCGTTTGAAGCGCTTTCCTTGATCGTTCGACACAACTTCTTCGTTCTACCGACACAACTTCTTCGTTCTACCGACAAAAACTCGTTGAAAAAGTTGTGCCGAAGGGGACCTAACTAGAGACCTTCAATTAGACTCAATTCAACGAGACGTCACTCATTATCATTCAAATTACAAGTGGAGAGGGATTTGGATAGTTTAACTATGATACTAAAAGATATTTGATTTTTTCTCAAAATTTCACGAGAAATTGTATTTTTCAATTTCAAACAAAACCGATAAAAGAACTAACTACTTGTGATTTATTATAAATAGATCCGGACAATAAATCAATAAAAGAAAGAAAGGTAAATTACAAAATGGGAACAAAAAGGAAAGAAAAAAAGAAATATAGTCCAAAATCCAAATAGGAACGAAGTAGTGAAAATAACGCAAGGAGACTGAAAGCTTCCCAAAGAATTACAAAGCAAATGTGGTTCAGCAAAACCACAGCAGCCAATGGAGTAGTAGTAGACTGGAAAGAATTAAATTAATAAAGCAGGCATCAGATCCAAAACTCACTCTCTAGAACATCAAAGCAATGGCTGCCCATCCCAATGCCAATCCTCCTATTATCTTCTGCACGCTCTTCATTGTCTCTGCTCCACTCTGCAATTTTTTTTATCCATTTACGCATAATTAGTATTGCAGGTTCCATGGATCCTGTTCTTATATCATTGATTCATTTTGAGCAAATACCAGATCTGAATTTTCAGATCTGGTGAATTGCTTTGTGGTACGGTAACTTAAAAGCCAAACAAATTGAAATGTGAGAAAAGAGAGTGAAATGTACCTCATCTGCAGCGACGGAAGGGCCGGGAGAGGAAGCGTCGAGGCTAGGTCCGGGAGCTCCGGTAGGTGGAGCTGGAGGTCCAAGTAGATCAGGTGAAGGAGCGGGAGCATTGTGTTTCTTGGACTTCTTGCTCTTGCTCTTACTCTTGCTTGGAGCTGGAGCAGGAACCTCAGCAGTGGTTGGTGCCGCAACAGGAGCAGGAGGAGAGGCGGAGCTCTCTGGAGGAGTTGTCGGTGCAGCAGCGGGGGGAGATTTGGCTGGAGGAGAGCTTACAGGGACCGGAGCCGGTGGAGAACTTTCTGGCGTAGCAGCCGGTGGTGAAGAAGCCGGAGCAGATTTAGATGGAGCTGGAGCTGCTGCAGACTTCTCCGGAGCGGCAGCCGGTGGTGACGAAGCAGGTGGTGAAGAAGTTGGTGGAGAAAGAGTAGGAGCAGCAATTGGAGCTGGGGTTTTAGGTTTACTCACTGGAGCAGTGGCAGGCGCAGTCGCTGCCGGCGGAGCTTTAGTGGGCGCGGCAGCCGGAGCTTGAGCGCCGACACGAGCTACCGCAATGCAAATCAGTGCAACGGCAAACGCGCTTCTGCAATCCATCTTTCTCTTAAATTTTCCTTATGGTTTCTTTCTTTGAGAATTGAGAGTGAAGTGAATAATGAAGAAAAATAGTGGCAGAGAGAGAGAGTATAAATAATGGAAAAAGAATGGCGACCATGTGTAATCAAGATCAAACGGACTTGTTTAGACAGATCAAAGCAAAGGGCCCCACAAGCACATGGGTCAGATATAGCCGTTGGATAAAGAATACAGGGGACCACAAGCATCAAACAATGAAACAAAGGTGCAGGTGCCCTATGTCTATTGAATTTAATATCTCCTTTACTTTTCCAATGTAATAATTGTGTTTGGAGACGTACTCGAGTAAGAACCCATCCCCATTATTCGTTTTCGTTATTTCGATAGTTCATATATAAAATATCATCCTCTTCTTTAAACATTTTATAAAGTATCCAATTTATTACCTTTCATTTTGTTTTTGTTTTTATTTTATGTTGCTTTTCTATTTTTGAATCTGGAATTAGTATGCTTAGGCCCCAAGTTGGCTTGGGGTGTGCTTTCTCACTCGTCCAGGTTGTTGGTTTGACTTGGGCCACATTTTTGGTATTTTACGTGCCCTGACGGTTGTTATTGAAGCGGTACTCCCATTTTTTTTAAAATTATTAGATAAATTTTGCTCTCTATGCTGTTTATGATCTCATCTAATAATATTTTTTATGTCGTTTTTTTTCAAAGTAAATATTAATCCCCTTCTTACATGTCAACGAATTGGATGTACCTTATTGGCTGAGACTACGGATAACATAGTGAGTCGGTTTCATCTAATAATTTCTATATTTTTTTATGGTTTTTTTTTTATGAAAGTGGTTGTTCAGATGGTAAAAAACTTGTGTTAAAATTTGAAATTTATATGATTTTTGGTATCTAATTTTGATTGTACAGTGTTGTATCTGATGCAATTAAGTATTTAACAATTTTTTAATTACATGTGCTCATACTTGGAAATTTGGTGGTTTGGGACAAACAGAAAAATTAGACCCCTAATTATAAAGTATTAAATTTTAAGAGAATGCCTCTAATAACAAATGTTAAAAAAATAAATTTTAAGAATAGACTCAATAACAAATATTAGAAAAATTAAATTTTTAATAAATTTTAAATATTAATAACAAATATAAAATAATTTTAAAATAGACTTAACAAATAAAAAAATAAAATTTTTAATAACAAATATTTTATTAAAGATGAAAAAACTTCAATAAAAATAAAATGGAAAATTTTATTAAAGATGAAAAAAATCGATAAAAAATGGAAAAATTAAACATATAATCCTTAAAACTTTGTGAAAATCTATAAATAACTAAATATATATGCTTAATTATAAAAATTAATGATAAGTTCGAAACCATAAACAAATAAATTACTAAATTTGAAGTATATATTATATTTCTGGTATTTCCTTTTAAAAGAGTTTTCAAGTATACGTAGGCTTAAATTTATATGCTCTATTTTTTTTTAAATAGTATATGCTCTAATTTAAAATTTAGTTATATTTGTTGATAATATTCTAATTTAAACTACTTTTAATTTAATTTAAATAAATTTATATGACACGATTAAATTCAAGCTTCATTTCACTTGAATCAAATAAAAAATTAAACTAAAATAATAAATACAATTCACCAATTTAACTAACTCAAATTTTCATCGATTTATAAAATATGCAACCTACTAAACATGATCTAAAACCGATTGATTAATTAATTAATTATTTTTTGTACCACATGTGTAACGTTAAATCTTTTCCAATAATAATATGCAAGAATCAAACAAATAGATAGCGTAACATAGTCTGTATTGGGGATCACTTGGAAGACAAGACAGCTTTATTATTTTTTTATAATTTAAAAATAATTACGAAATAGTATTCATTTATAAATATTTTTAATTAAATTTTTTTACAGAACAGTTATTGAGTCCACAAGACAGCTTATTATTGTATGTGATTTTTTTTTATCAAAATTATAAATTATTGTATGCGATTTGCTATTTGGTGATACAGAAACAATATATTAAATATTTTCCTGCCTATTGAGCTTCAATTTAATTAATATTTTGACAAAATAAAAAGCTAGTTGATACTACTGTTATTATTTTATTTAAAGGTTGAGTTATTTAGACAGAGTCATATTTAGTCAATAGAATTTTGAGTTAAAATTAAAAGATTTTTATTACTTTTAAAATTTTTAATTTAATTATTTGATAAATAGATGATTACAATAACGGATCGGTTGAATTTTTTGAAATTAATAAGTGGTATTAATTTTTTCTTCAAATAGATGGGTTTATTATACATATTTAAAATATCATTTAAATGTAATCAAATTATTTTAATAAAATAATTTTATAAATAAAAAATAAAATATACTTCATTTAAATATGTTTAATAATACTATATTAAAAAACATGATTTTTATATAGTAATAAATATCAAATATTAATAATAAAAAATCTATTAAAATACATATTAAATATAATTATGACTTTATATGTTATTTTGTTTGTTAAAATAAGTAAACAATTATTATTCAAAAGCTTCAGTCCGGCTAAGATGACAGATCCGTCCTACGACCCCTCATTTCAGATGTTTTCAGACTTTCTAGAGGTTTTCGCACCTGTCGCTTCAGATTTATTGGGCGATCTGGAAATAGAGCAACACATGCAAGTCGCTTGATCGGTTTGCAACTGAAGATCTTTTTTGGGTGGAGGATGCTCCTGCCTCTGTCATTTCAGTTGTTGCGCCCGATCGAAGATGGATCGACCCTGCCTAGATGAGTTTTGAGCTTCATGCTTCTTGGGCTCCCTTCTATAGCCTCATTCGTTCGATTTTTAAGCTCTAGCTTCTCTATGAAAATGTGATCGAACGACTTTTAGATCACATGAGTTATTTGCCTTTTTCCATTGTTTCTCTTTGGCATAAAGTCAAAAAAAACTCAACGTTTGATTAAGTAGTCGTTTTGATTTTTTTGGAGTAATTCAAACCTTAACGTTTTATTTTGGGTCAAAATGATTCATCTGTGAATGAAAACCGTCACTCAACTGACGATAAATGATTTAAAATGACGGGACAAACCAATATGACAGTGCACGTTGATATGACAGTATCATATAGATAAATGTGTTGACTTGAAAAAGTTAAATCAGTCAAAAATAATTCTATAAAATTATATAAAATATAAAATAATCTTTTCTTGACTTATCATTCTGTCAAGTCATTTCAAACTATTTACCGTCATTTTTTAACAATTTTTATCCGTAGATGGACTATTTTGACCCAAAATGAAACGTTGAAGATTGAATTACTCCAAAAAAATATGGGTCAAAGTGATTATTCCGTCGAACGTTAGGAATGTTTTTTAACTTTATGCCTTTCTCTTTAGACAGGTTTTCCATGACTTTTGTCACTTTGTTTTTAAGCTATTTCGATTGTTGCTTTTGATTTTTTAATAATATTTTTATATGATATGTTTTTCAAAAAAACTACAATTAACTAATTCTATCAAATAATTCTATACAATCAATTGATTAAATTAATTAATACAATTGATTATTAATTAACAACTAATATAATCTACTATTAATTACCCATAGTTTTCATAATTTATATAAATATATGTTTGGGGTAATTCGTTCACGCGTTTGGAGAAAATTTTCCTTGTGTATGTTCTTTTGCTAGCTTAAATAAAAAATAAGTGTCAAAGTATACTTTTTTGAACTTTAGGTGCTTAAAGTATTTTTTGTAAAAATAGGTGCCTAAAGTTTTAAAAGTTAGAATTATAAGTGCCCGGCTGTTAAAAAACCGCTAGCAATTAAAAATGCGACACGTGATATTTTTAATTTCTTTAAATTATTTTCTTTTAATAATTAAAAATTTTCACCGCCAAATTCGAAACCCCCAAATTCTCACCGCCGCCATCGCCGGCCCTTTCCTTTCGTTCACTGAACCCAGCCGACCATTTCCCCTCACTCACTGTCGCCGGAAACTGGCGAATGGCGTACTAGCGAGAACGTTAATTTTGTGTTCGACGTTCGGCTGCACGTCGTTCGTCGTTTTCGGTGACGGTGAGTGAGGGGAAATGACCGGCTTGGTCCGGCGACCAACCCGGTAAGTTCATCGGCGGCAATAGGTGGCAGAAGCGGCGGCGATTGGGGGATTTGGGTTTGTGTATTTTAGGAATTTTCTGGACTGTTTTGAAAACTTTTCAAAGTTTTGGGATTTTTGAAAAATTGAAAGTTTTTTTTTATATTTTTTTAATTTTGAAAACAAATTAATTAATTAATTAATTATGCCACGTGTCACTTTTTTATTGGTTAAAAGTTTTTTTTAACACCCATTAACTGTCAGATGCCTAAAATTATAATTTTAAAAATTTTGAGCACATATTTTTATAAAAAAATACTTTAAGCACTTAAAATTTTAAAAAATATACTTTAAGCACCTATTTTTCATTTAAACCTCTATATAAATATACATTTGGGGTAATTCGTTCGCGTTTGGAGAAAATTTTCCTTGTGTATGTTCTTTTTTTTGTTGTGGAAAGAGTGTGTATGTTCTTTTGCTGGCTGGAAATGGAGCAATGGAGGGGGAAAGACAGCTGGATGTAGGGTCAAATAGGGAAACGTGACAAACAAATAGGAGGTGGCCACATGAGCAGATTAACGGCCATAATTTTGGGGGTAGGCTGTTACGGTCCTTACATAGTCGGTGTTATTGGAGAAATTGTATCATAGATCTGGCTCGTCATATTATTCGTGGTCACAATTAATAAAAAATATATATTTTATTAAACTTTTTTATTTAATCTTTTTATCAAGTGAATCTTCACTCAGATTTACTGTAAATTAAATTAAAAATTACGTTTTATCAATTGTAGATTCACTTGATAAAAAGATAACATGAAAAAATTTAATAAAATGAATTTTTTTATTAGTTGTGACCATAGATAATGTGGTGAACCGGACTTATGATATAATTTCTCGTATTATAAGATGATGATCTTGCAAGTTGCAACTCATATACACGCTAAAATATTAATATATATTATTAAGAATGCACATAAAGCGAGATAATATAAAAATTATTATCACTCAATCGATTAGTAGATTTTAAAATATTTATATATTTTTGTGCTATGATTGTATTTAATTTGTTTTATATTAAATTATGTCCTATTTATAAAATAAAAACTATATAATATATTTTTAAAGTTTTACTAAATAAATAATTGTGTATATTTTTAATTATTTTATTTAAATATTATATAAAAATATGATATTATAATAATATTTATTTATCATTCTAGAAATAGTTTTGATATTTTCTCAATTGAATTGATGTTCATTTAACTAGTGACAATAATTTAGTGAACAACAATAATTTTCTGCGTACACAAGGCTTCGAATTCGAGACGTATTTAAGTGATACCAAGCTACTTACTATTTGGATCAACCCCTTTGGTTAAAATTTTAATGTCTCGTTTGGTTAATTAAGTACTTATATTCAAAATGTTTAATTAATATATAAATTTTAAAATAATTTATCATAGTATAAAAAATTATAAATCTAAATTTAAAATTAAAAAGATGAGTAAAAATTCAAATACAAAAATAATGTATCTCTTTAAAATAAACAATATGTATTAATTTTTTAATTGACAATCATTAGTTTTATTGAACAATAATATATCTAAAATTACAATGAAAATTTACAACTTAGTAAACAAAAACATCTAATTAGGGGTGATAACGAGCCTGAGCTTGCCCAGGCTCGTTTCGGCTCTAAAATAGTATTACTGAGCTCGGAACGGGCTCGAAGCTCGTCGAGCTTTAAAGTTTAGGCTCGAGCTCGAGCACAAATTAGACAGATTGAGCTCAGCTTGTTGCTTTCCCCAAATTGTTTTTAAATATTTTTGTTTGAAGTTTTAAAAACTAACATGTGAAAACGTGTTTGGGAAAAGATAATATTTATTTTTTAAGTCCGCAAGTAACCATAGTATATTTTTTAAATTATACAAGTCCACAAAGATATCGAGATTTAAAGTATTTAACCATGATAACAAGTAAACAACACTGAGACAAACAAATGTAAATGGAGTATATATATATAATTATTTCGAGCATGTTCACAAGCTTTTCGAGCCGAGCTTGGGTCGACTCGGCTTGTTACGGTCTCGAGCAGAGGACGAGCTCGAGTCAATCTCACTCGAGCCGAGCTTTGACCGAGCCGAGCCCGAGTAGCTTGCGAGCCGATTAGGCCCATTATCACCCCTACATCTAATCCGAACATATTCTTATAATCGTTAAAAAAATAAACTAACGTTTCGATATCATAACAGGACCATACAATGAAAAGGTAAAAAACTCAACCCAAAGACTTGAAACAAAATATAGATACAAACATCATATCGACGAAAGAAAAGTAAAACCATCAAAAAACAACATAAAATGCATATTACAATAAGTTACGTTGACAAAACGGTCATTACCACAACTCAATTGCGAACAAAAAACAGTGATTGTGAATACGTATCCAAATTCAGTTCGAGGATCAAAAACAAAGATATCAACATGATAACCAAAAGAGCGTTATCTTGATCAATCATCATGACATCAAATTCAATCATGGTATCAATTTTATTCGAATCGAGATTGGAATTAGAATAACAATATTCCTATAGATTGGAAACATTCGGTTACAAATCATTAGTTGGGTTGGGATTACCATGTAGCGATGTCCCTCTCGCTAAAAATGTGGTGTTTTTTTGAAATGATGTCTTCCGTGGGATTTTAGAAAAACCATATTTTATTTAAAAATGGAGTCGTCACCAGCCACTCAAGGTGGATCGGACACAGTAAAAACCAGAGCTTTCAAAATGTCAGGTTCGAGAGTCGGTTACGGATGGGGAATGATTAGCACTCCTACACCGTCTAAAATTGGTACTTTAATAATTACTACTTTATTAATATTAAACTTTATGGGTTAAAGTGACGATTAAATTAAAATTTGATCATAAGTGCGAGTAAATTTTAAAAGCCCCGTTATCCGAGAGTAAACGCCCAACCACCATCACTACGTCTGATACTGGCCCCGTTTACGCTCGGATAAAAGGGCACCACATTGACAACTTATACTCCATTATGCAAATTAAAATAAACATGGCAGACATAAATAAATACAATGCAATAAAAATATAAATAAATACTAACATAATAAAATATTAATCTAACATAAATAAAATGCTAATTTGAAATATTCATAAATATTAATCTAACTTAAAATAATAATAGTAATCATGCTAAAATATGTGAACCAAATAAAAAAGAGAACTAGTAATTAAAATGCATGATGTGATAATAATGCATGATTCATACTAATATACATATAACAACATGGAAATTGCAAGTTAAGGACTAAAATAATACAAAATACAAAATGCATGGGAAAAAACGTGAAATGCATGAAACAACCTAAAATTAAATTCAAAGACTAGAATGCATAATCATTAAATGACATGAAAAAAAAAACAAACATAAAATAGGACTAAAATGCAATTAAATGTGAAATGCATAAGCATAAATATGAAAACATGTTAAATGAAGGGGTGCAAATACAAACAAACCATAATTAAAGGGCTGAAAATTAAAACATAGTAACAATAACAAAAGTGACGAATTGAAAAAAAATGTAAATTAGAGATGCAAGATTAAAATAAAAAAGAGACGAAAATGGATGCGGGAATAAAGCATAGGGACCGAAATTGAGATTAAACCACAGACAAAAGCTAAAGTGGGAAAGAAACCAGGGACCACTGTTGCAATTAACCCATTGAAGAAAAACGCGGATCCTCCCCGGGTTACCGGGTCTCCACGGGTCGGAGCGTCTAAAACGACGCCGTTTCGTGAGCTGGTTCAAAATAAACGGTATTATTTCATTTTTCATTCGAAACAGAAATAATAAACCCTAAAACTTTGTTTTATTCTTTCCTCTCAAACATATCAGGCCGATGCTCTCACCACTGTCAAACACCGCTCACCGACGCGAAGACCTCACGGTGGAGAAGGAGGAACGGCGGCAACCTCGAAGCCGGTAAGCTTTGATTTCCCCTCTTTTTGTTTTGATTCGAAACGAAAATAAAAACCAAAAAAAGACCTTGATTTTTTGAAACTAAAGAAGTGGTTTATGATTTCGAATTAAAGACTTACAAATTTTTTTATTACAAGAGTTTTGATCTCGCCAGCTCCCTTAATTTCTCTCTTTTTTCGAATTAAAAAAAGCCCTTCAGATTACCTTTTTCACGGGTTTTCTATCCCCTGATTTTTTTTACAACATAAAGCTAACTACCCTTTTTTATCTAACATGCAGATCCAGTGGAGAAGAGCCGGATTTTGGGGATATGGGTATGAAATAGGGGTATGGTGGTGACAGAGGCATGGGTGAGGGTATGGTGGATGACAATGGGTGGTTGTTTAGGATAGGGTGATTTATTATTATTACTTTTTTTGTTTTCTGGATTTTGAACAGATTTGGGATTTATTTTGGGGTTTGGATGACTAGTTGTTCTAGGGTTTAGGAATGGCCGGAGTTGGTCGCCGGAAATAGCGCTGCTGGCGGCGCGGCAATGGAGGCGGCAGCTGTTAGGGTTAAAGGTGAGAATGGAATTAGTGTTAGGGTTTTTGTTCGGGTCAGGTCATAGGTTTAGTCATGAACTCGGGTCGGGTTTGATTTGGGTAATGGGTATTGGTTTGGATCGTGTTGAGCTTGGATCTGGATTGGTTACTAGATAAAACGGGTTATCACATACCAATAGGTGTCAAAGACCTTAAAGAAATTTAATATTATTTGTTTGCAATTAATATAGGTAGCTTATATGCTAAGTCTAATAAAGAAAGGGACACCGTATATTTAACTTTTCCCCCTTTTCTAATTTCTTCCTAAGATTTTTAAATCCTGTATTTTTTTTTTTTTGAAATTGAAAGAAGTTCGAGCCTATAAATTACAGTCGAACAGTTCTATAATACAGTGGTCCAATGATGTCTCGTTCCATCAAAGGGGTAATGTTCAGGGAGCGTCATTATGGAGCACAAGATGAAAAGGCGTAGGCGTCAGCATCTTCGACAAGCTATCCACAACTATGTTGCATTCTCGAGGAACCCGAATAAACTCATTATGCCCATAATATGAGAAATAGCATCTGGTTTAAGCAAAGTCGTCATGCGGGTAATATCCCATTCACCATCAATACCAATAAGCTCATCAAAGCGCTGAACTCGCTGAGGAACATCCGTTGATCTCATGAATTCGTTTAATGGTCCCAAAGAATTTCTCAAACCTGTTTAACGATACTGGCGGATGCAATGCTAAAATAATCAAAAGCATTAAATCTCTACTTTGTCTTTAGAATTCTTTATTAACTTTATTTGTTTTTATAAATATATTTGGATTTGATTAGTGGAAAAAACTTTGATACACGGGCTGTGTAAACTTTAGTTTACACGTGCCTTTTAATTTTAGGGGTTAGGACTTTAGTTTAGGGTTTAGGTTGTAGGGTTTAAAATTTAAGGTTAATGTTTAGAATATAGTATATAGGGTTTAATGTTTAGGGTTTAACTTTAGGGTTAGGGTTAGAAATTTAAGATTTGGGTTTTTATAGTGTAAATACACAGACTTGTGTAAACCTGTATATCAAAGTTTTACCCTTGATTAATTAGTTTTTAGAATTGGACGAAAAGTTTAATTCGACCTCTACATAAATGAGATAACAATATTCTTTAATCATTAAATCAATAAGACATTTTATAATTTATGTTTATGTAGTGATTATAAATTATTTAATTATTTTGCTTTTAACTGTCTTAATACTAATACATTTATTTCACCAAATAAAAAATTAAATGTATTGTTTTTTATTGTTTCCTAAAGTGTTAATTAGAGCGAACTCGGTCACTAATTCTTTCGAATGTATTGTTTTTCTTTAAATTACCAGTTTAGCTATTATTAGTCCTCTATTTCTTTGCACATCTAATCAATTTACACAAACAATATATACAAATGTTAGAAGAACAACAAAAGATACAAATTTAACCCCGAATATGATATTTTAAAATATGAATAATATAAATTATTATTATATCTAAACATGATTATGACGTAAAAAATAATATGAATATTTTAATTATATATATGTGGAAATTTGTTCGATGCACATATTGTGTAGTCTAAAGCCGACACAATCCTTTTTGTTTTAGTATTTAGGGGTTTAGTTTAAGAATTATGAACTTGATTTATAGGGCTTAAAATTTAAATTTATGGTATAAAAATTTTTACATGGTGTAAAACTTAAAATTTTTATATGATATAAGTGGATCCTACCTCTATATATTATTTTCACTTTGACACAAAAAGCAGAAAGAAAAGAGGACAACAAATTATGAAATTGGGCAGGCTTTGGTTGTGAAATTGAGTTTGAACTGGGCCTATGCTTTGAAAAAGTCCATTCAACATGTTTAAATGTGAAAGTGTTGAAAAATATAATTCATGTGCCCGTGATTTACTCCATAGTTCTCAAAATGAAGGGACAGTAAGATTTCGAAAACACAAGTTTACATCAATTCTTCCATTTTTTTTAATTGCCCTTCCGGTTCTCCAAAACTTTGCTTTGATTAAATTATACTGATCCGCGTCGCACACAAATTTGATGGGTGACTCTTCTATCGAAGATTTTCACATACACAATGCCTCAAACTCAAAATCTACTTAAACGATACCAAATTACTTACCACTTAAAGCAACTTTGTTCATATCAACTCTCCCTCTTTAAACATGCATGGAATGAACATAAGATATTAACGGATCAAATGAATAAAAAACATCTATTTAGGAATAGAGATAGATTGAAGAAATGTTAGAGGAACAAATACACCTTTTAAAATTTTGTATTTTTATATAATTCATGTATTTTTTTATTTTTACATTTATAAACTTTTGTAACTTTAATATTCTTTAAATTTTTAATATAACTTCTTAAAAATCCAACATTTAATATAAAATTTTGTGTCGTCTATAAATCATGATTTACGTATCCAAAAGTTATCCAAAGCTTAGGTTCTATGTCCTTGCGATGAATCGTCATTGCCGAAAGTTTCTATGTGTTGGTTTTTTCTTTTGTTATGAAACTTTATGATCCTTGTAATCACAATTGTATCCAAACGCTTCATATGAACGATTCCAAAGAGAGCCTAATGTCAGTGGTTGTGGCTTTTCTTAAAGCTTGATGGATGACTTGGCATTAGAGGTGTGCAAAATAAGCCGTAACCATTAATTATAATCATTAATTGATATAACCGTTGTATTTTATAGGTTAATTAATCTAACCGTTAAGGTTAAAGGGTTTCGATTAATCAAACTGCTAAAAATATGGTTAATGATTAATTTATATAGGTTACAGATTAACCTTCAACCGGACCATTAAGAAATGGTTAACTGTTATAATGGTTAATCGTTAAAAAATTTAATGATTAATTGTTTCTTAATGGTTAGCTTACAGTTTAATAACCATTATAACAATTAACCGACCATTTAGATTAAACGGTATGGTTAACCTACCATGAACACCCATACTTGACATGGTTTATTGCCGAAGGGATAGAATTGGAATGAATTTTTTCACAAATCATAATTCTAATCATAATCCTACCTAGAGGGTAGAGGAAAGGGACTCTAGGGAAGGAATGAGTGCTCATAGTGAGTATAGAACTCATAACCTAAGAAAATATAAGGGAATAAAGATGAGCAGTTTGGTCAAGCAGACAAATGAGCTTGCTTAGAATAGGAATGGATTTTTAAAGCTTTGTTTTGTTGATTACAAAAATAAAAGAATTAAAAGAGTTAGTTGGAAGGTCAATTTTTTATTATTTTAAATGGATTTGGTAGGATAATGAGAGGATGGCATTTCCTTTACTTGTGCGTGTAAACAAATCAATACGAGTTAATTGAAAATAAATCAATTCAATTTAGAAGGAAAAAAACTTTTCTACTCCTATTATTCATCCTTTCAAATTTTTTATTTGAGAGAGAGAGAAAGAGAGAGAGGGAGATATGGCTGTAAAAAGACTGAACATAACCGTTCGTGAATCGTTTGGTAGGAAGTTCATTTATATTTTTTTATTTATTAAATGAACGAATATGAACAAGATTTTTTGTTCGTTTAATTAAATGAACGAACACGAACAAAGGGCTCATTCGTTCATTTATGTTCGTGAACGTTCGGTAATCCGTTCGTTTATGTTCATTTAAATTTATTCGCATATGTCTAGGGGTGAGCATTAGATCTAGTCGAGTTGAGTCAAACAATTTCGAGTTATTCAAGTTGACAAGTCCTATTTTATGACTCGTTAAAAACTTCATTCTTATCGGGTAGGGGTGTTCATTGTTCGGTTAAACGAACTAACCGGCCGAACCAAAACAAGATTGGTTAATTTGTTAGATAATTTTATGTTTCGGCTAATTATAAGAGTTTTTTCAAATTTCAATTGTCGAATAATTCGGTTTAAAATCGGTTAATTAACTGAATTAATCGAACTAACCCAAAATATTAAATATTTAACATATTATATATGTTATTTATGTTCGTTTATATTCGTTTGTGTTCATTTGTGTCCATTTATGTTCGTTTATCATTTTAACGAACGAACATGAACATGCTACATTCCTTAACGAACGGACACGAACAAGAAATTTTGTGTTCTTTTATGTTCGTGTTTATTTATTTGTTCGGTTAAAGTTAAACGAATGAACATGAACACACCATTGTTCGTGTTCGTTCAGTTCAATTACAGGCCTAGATAGAGAGGGAGGGAGAAAGAGGGGGAGAGAGTATTTCTCTCATCCAACGATTCAAAAAACATATAAAATTTTAATTTTTTTACACTGTGTAACAGGATTCTAACCCATATATATATATATATATATATGTAATCACTCATTTTTGTCCGGGTTTTAGTATTTTTAGTATTGTTGTAATAATATTATTAATTAAAAAAAACTAAAAAAATAATAAAAAAAGTAAAAAAATTAATAATAAAAAAAGGGGGGAGAGAGGGGAGGGGAGCACAAGGCTCCACGTCACCCTCCTCACCCCCTTTACATTGCCTATAAATTGGCATTCAAAGGAGATGGAAATGGAGAATCGGCAGTGGCTTTGGCCAAATAAGGGAGCTTAGGATCCCGGCTAGCCCAGGACCGGGACAGTGTCCTTGGTCCTAACTGGTTCGATCGGGGTCCTATTTTGGATCCGATCTAGTTATTTTTTTCAGAGGTCGTGGTAGATCTCGGTGGGGTTCAGTCGGGGTTCGCCATTCGAACTCCTAGTTAGGTATATTTTCTTTCCTTTTTATTTATGTTGTAATTTTTATGATTTAATGAAGTAGTAGTTAATTTAAAATTGTGTTTTTAATTTGTATGTTTATCTATGTTTTAGATTAGTATGTTTTAAATTTATGTTTTATATTAATATTTTATTTATGTTAGATTTATTTTTATTTATGAGTTAGATTAATAGTTATGTATGTATTTTTTAGATTAATATTTTATTTATGTTATATTAGTATTTTATTATGTTATATTTATTTATATTTTTATCGCAATGTATTTATTTATATTTGCCATGTTTTTTAAGTTTGCATAACGAACATATATTTTGTCAATGCGGTGCCCTTTTATTCGAGTATAAACGGGGCCAGTGTCAAGCGTAGTGATAGTGGTTGGGCGTTTACTCTCGAATAACGGGGACTTTAAAATTTACTCGCACATATAACCAGATTTTAGTTTAATTGTCACTTTAATCCGGAAAGTCTAATATTAATAAAGATGTAATTATTAAAGTACCAATTTTGGGCGGTGTGGGGGTGCTAATCCTTCCCATCCGTAACCGACTCTCGAACCCGATATTTTGAAATCTCTGGTTTTTTTTTGTGTCTGGTCCACCTTGAGTGGCCGGTGGCGACTCCATTTTTAAATAAAATACGGGTTTCTTCTAAAACTCCATGCGGAATACAACATTTTCAAAATAAACAAAAAAACACATTTTTTAGCGTAAAAGGGACATCGCTACAGATGACGACTCCGCTGGGGACATTTTTGTTTTTCAAAAAAAAATGAGAGTCGAGCTTTTTCAAATAATTACCGCTTTATTAATATCAGAAATTTCGGATTAAAGTGACTATTAAACTAACATTCGGTTATAATTGCGCGTTTGTTTTAACGCATTTAAAATATGGCATATAAACCCGTTTTCTAAGTGGGGGGAAAATGCTAATGCTTTCGTGGAGATATCGTTCTCCCGTATAGGCCTAGCAAGTACCTTCGGGGCTCGAGTACCTTATACTTTCCTGAGGATATTGTTCCTTCGTATGGGTATAAGTTAATGGTCCCCCTGAATTGAACCCAGTTGAAAGGAGCCTATAATGGGTGATGATCGGGGGCCTTGCTACTCTTAGTAGAGGACAGCAAGGACAATCCGGGTACCTCTTAGCACCAAAACTGTATATAGTGAGCCGTAAGAGCCAACCTTTTAGAGCCATGTGAAACTCTGCCCAATTAGTGGTCACCCTATTTAGGCTCTAGTACCTTATTTCTTGTTTATGTACAATTTTTATTATTACTCTATTTTTCATTTGTTTGGTACTAACTCGTTTCATTTTATTCTCATCGCATTGATTTCACCTGCATCATTGCACAACATCATCACAATCTTAATTTTGCATTGCATCGATTTAGGACACATTTTGCATGCATTCATTTTCAGAATAATAAAACTAAGCCTCGGGTTGCCCCATTAAATACAACGAAGATGGTCGATCTAGCACCTTACAAAGCCTCTTACAAAAGTTTGGTCTTGGGGCATGTCCAAACGCACCCCCACATCTTTTACAAACATTATGCCTATAACAAGGCCTCAGTCCGAGGGCATTATTTGCCAAGGTCCAGCCTTCATTGTCGAGTCAAAACTCTTGCATCTTTGACCACAGTCTGCAAAAATGCACCTAATCCAAAATAATAATAGTAACGAGGTGCCATGAACCAACACAATTTATAAACCCAACCTATGGGGCAACAGAATCCACACTCAAAGTGTCAAATTCAAGAGCAATTTCAGACGATGGCATAGGAATTAATAAAATATTGGGGCATGCACCCAGATGACTGATCGAACCCAAGTTGAGGTTAGGGCACCGTCATATGCAAAAGACCAAGATCCTGATAGGACCAGTGAGGAGTCAGGGGCATCCCATTAAGGGCCAGAAAAATCATATCACATTCATCATTTAGTTGCATTCATCATTTTTGCATACAACTATGTTCAGTGCATACACCGAAGTCACCATGCATTTAGGCATAAAATTCATGCATTTTTGCTTACAAAAAGGTTCAAAAAGAGACCGAACATCCTCAGCCGTAGGGGCAACAACATGACAGCCAACCTTAGGCTTAGAGGAGGCCAAACACAAAGAGGATGCTGAAACATCAATAAAAGGTAATAGTGACAAATTTTGTGAACATTTACTGATTAATGTTTTTTTTTTTAGGTCATACCTCTCCGCCAGTAGAGCAGCAGAAGTAGCCTTTTCCAGGTCTTGCCTTCGTCATTGTTTATAGGCCAACAATTTCCAGATTCTGCTTTACCACTGATGGTGCAAAAATATAGACATCCTGAAGATCTCGTCTCTCCGTTGATGGTGCAACAGATCCGAACCTTTCCCCAAGCAGATCGAATTTCTATTCAGGTCTTGTTTCTCTGCTGACGGTGCAACCAGACCTATTTTTTTCTCTAGTCTTACTTTTTTGTATAGTTCAAGAAAAAAGAAAATTATCAAAAAAATAGAGTTGAAAAAATTAGAAAAAAAATCAGAAAAAAAATCAAAAGTAAAAAAAAATCAAAAATCGAAAAAATGAATGAAAATTCAAAAGAAAATTTATCAACTTTCATCGCCCGGTCTAGTCTCTTCGCTGATGGAGTGGCCCGGTCCAAGCTCTTGTCGCCCTCAGATCCTGCTCTCCGCTGATGGTGTAGCCGATTCTAGGTCGTCATTGTCCAATCTGGTTCTCCGCTGATGGAGTGGCCGGGTCCAAGCTCTCGTCGCCCTCAGATCCTACTCTCCACTGATGGTGTAGCCGGTTCCAGGTCGTTATTGTCAAATCCAGTCCTCCGCTGATGGAGTGGCCGGGTCCAAGCTCCCATCGCCCTCAGATACTGCTCTCTGCTGATGGTGTAGCCGGTTCCAGGTCGTCATTGTCCAATCCAGTCCTCCGCTGATGGAGTGACCGGGTCCAAGCTCCCGTCGTCCTCAAATCTTGTTCTCCGCTGATGGTGTAGCCGGTTCCAGGTTGTCATTGTCCAATCCAGTCATCCGCTGATGGAGTGGCCGAGTCCAAGCTCCCGTCGCCCTCAGATCCCACTCTCCGCTGATGGTGTAGCCGGTTCCAGGTCGTCATTGTCCAATCCGGTCATCCGCTGATGGAGTGGCCGGGTCCAAGCTCCTGTCGCCCTCAGATCCTGCTCTCCGCTGATGGTGTAGCCGGTTCTAGGTCGTCATTATCCGATCCAGTCCTCCGCTGATGGAGTGGCTAGGTCTCAGTTGTTGCTGTCTTACTTATCCGCTGATGGTGTAGTAGGGTTCCAGTTAATTTTTCTGTTTCTCCGTTGATAGATCCAACTTTACTGATTTTCAAGTTTTCTTTATTAATGTTGTAGCTAGAAAACAAATCAAAAAAAGAAAAAAGAAGAAAAAATCAAAAGAAAAAAAAAGAAAAAAAAAAGAGAAACAAGAAAAAGAGAAGAAAAAAGAAAAAAGAAGGAAAAAATCAAAAAATTGAAAAAATGAGCTTTCAACCAAATTCTGATCATGCCTCTTCGTCAGAGTCGTAGCTTGATCACAAAAAAAGAACAACTATCCGATCATGCCTCTTCGTCGGTGTCGTAGCTGGATCAAATCTTCATACCTTGCCTCTTCGTCGGTGTTGTAGCTTGGTCAAATCTAACTTTCGGTTCTGCCTCTTCGTCGGTGTTGTAGCTGAACCTAATTCACTAACTTCCGGTCTTGCCTCTTCGTCGGTGTTGTAGCTAGACCAAATTCACTAACTCTTGATCCTGCCGCTTCGTCGGTGTTGTAGCTGGATCAACATTACTAACTTTAGACTATACCCCTTCGTCGGTGTTGTAGCTTGGTCAAAATTCACCAACTTTCAAGTTTTATCAATGTTGTAAGAAAAAATCAAAAAAAGAGAGAAAAAAATATGAAAAAAGCAGAGAAAAAAAAAAAAAAAAAAAAAAAAAAAAAAATTGTCAGTTTTCTGATCTTGCCTCTTCGTCAGAGTTATAGCTGGATCAGACATCAGAACTTTCACCTATCGGTCTTGCCTCCTCGTCAGTGTTGCAGCTGGATCGAATTTTGTAGACCCTGTCTCTTCATCGGTGTTGCAGCTGGGTCAAACACTCATTAGGTATTAGCTTATTATCAATAATGTAGCAAGTGGAACTCGGTTTGGCTTCCCCAACAAACAACCCCCCATTTTTTGAAGGCTTTGCTTCCCTAAAGTGACAAGGTAGATCAATCAAGACAAGAAAGAAGACCTACGCCAAAGAGAAAGAATATCTACCAAAGAAAGAAGACACGCGTCAAAAGGAGAGAAGTTCAGCCAGATAAGACAAAAATGAGTGCTTTTGATCTTTGCTTTGTTCTCGTTCCACAAGAACAAGCAAAGAGGGGCAACTGTAATCACTCATTTTTGTCCGGGTTTTAGTATTTTTAGTATTGTTGTAATAATATTATTAATTTAAAAAAGAACTAAAAATAAAAAAGTAAAAAAAAAACAATAATAATAATAAAAAAATGAGGGAGGGGAGGGGAGTGGAGCACAAGGCTCCACGTCACCCACCTCATCCCCTTTACCTTGCCTATAAATAGGCATTCAAAGGAGATGGAAATGGAGAATCGGCAGTGGCTTTGGCAAATAAGGGAGCTTAGGCTCCCGGCTAGCCCAGGACCGGGACAATGTCCTTGGTCCTAACTGGTTCGATCGGGGTCCTATTTTGGATCCGATCTAGTTATTTTTTTTGGAGAGGTCATGGTAGATCTCGGTGGGGTTCAGTCGGGGTTCGCCATTCGAACTCCTAGTTAGGTATATTTTCTTTCCTTTTTATTTATGTTGTAATTTTTATGATTTAATGAAGTAGTAGTTAATTTAAAATTGTGTTTTTAATTTGTATGTTTATCTATGTTTTAGATTAGTATGTTTTAAATTTATGTTTTATATTAATATTTTATTTATGTTAGATTTATTTTTATTTATGTTAGATTAATATTTATTTATGTATGTTTTAGATTAGTATTTTATTTATGTTAGATTTGTTTTTATTTATGTGTTAATTAATAGTTATGTATGTATGTTTTAGATTAATATTTTATTTATGTTATATTAGTATTTTATTATGTTAGTATTTATTTATATTTTTATCGCAATGTATTTATTTATATTTGCCATGTTTTTTAAGTTTGCATAACGAACATATATTTTGTCAATGCGGTGCCCTTTTATTCGAGTGTAAACGGGGCCAGTATCAACTAATTAAATCAATTAGTAATACAATTTACCACAGATTTTCCGTTAATAACCAAATAAAATCATTTTTTCACATAATATGATGTCATCTCACATGGTATGATGTGAAAAATCAATTAGAAGTAAATGTGATGTCATCTAACATCATATTTCCACATAATATAAAAAAGCCACCTCAAAATTATTTCAATTGTTACCTTCATAGGAAGATAAAATCCACAATTATTCTAAAAAACCATGATATGATGTGAAAATCAATTAGAAGTAGATGTGATGTCATCTCACATCATATTTCCACATAATATAAAAAAAAGCCACCTCAAATTATTGCAGTTGTTACCTTTTCTATAAAAAAGTATGAAGATAAAATCCACAATTATTCTAAAATATATGAATTATTTGCAAAATCAACTTTAAATAATTTAAAACATTAAGTAAATTAACGTGATAGGAATTAAAATTATTCCAAAATAAATGAATTATTTGCAAAATCGACCTTAAATAATTCAAAATATTAAGTAAATTAACATGTTAGAAATTAAATTTATCAACTTCGCCTGCTTTAAATATGTGTGGGGGCAATAGGCTTCGAGCCAACCTTACCGGTGCATTTAATGATCTAGTAGTACAAAACCGTTGAACCACACGTCACATGTACAACTACGGACCTAGATGAGATAATAAAAATTTTACTTAATCGTCAAAAAAATATCTAAATAATTATTTTTAATTAAGTGTTTAAATTTTTTTGAGATTAAAAATGTTGTTTAATATTTTATTTCGTTACTCAAATAATTTTTTTTTCGTCACGATCATTAAAAAAATTTGTTATTTAATTAGAATATGTCTCATGTTTTGTTTTGATTAAATGCGAAATTTTTTAACGGTCGTTGTCGGAAAAAATCTTATTTGAGTAACGAAATAAAATATTAGGAACTTATTTACTCAAAAAAATAGTTTAGACATATAACTGGAAATATAGTATAGTTTAGGCATTTATTTTATGGTTAAGCCTAAAATAATTTCTTATCTTAACCAGTAATTGAATGTTTGATCCTCGTTTTAGATAAAAAGAACAACTTTAAAAAATGTGTGATCACTTTATATATATATATATATATATATATATATATTATCAGACGAATCCATGATCAGTAGGGGTGTTCATTATTGGATGTCGGATCGAATCTGATTTTTTCAGATATACGATTTTTCGGATCGACGATATAGTGATCCGTATCCGATCCGGAAAAAATCAGATATCTGGATATTCAGATATCGGAAAATCGGATCGGATATCCGGTTATCCAAAAATATATTTTGATTTAATTTTTTTTCGAATTTGAAGTTCGTATTTATGAAAATTTTGAAAATTCAAATATAACAAACAACAAATTGCTAAATATAACAAGGTTCACATATATAAAAATTTCGATTTTTTTAATTTTCGGATATAACAAGCATTAAATTGTTAAAAATAACAAAATTAATATTCATAAAAATTAAGATTTTTGGATTTTCGAATAATCCAAAAATTGAAATATTGTGATCCGTATCCGATCCGAAAAAATTAAAATCAGATCGGATATCTGATTTAAAAATAAAAAATCGAATCGGATCAGTCATATCGATATTTTTGAACATCCCTAAATTGATGAGACATAGAGTTGAATTTGACCATTGTGGGATTAAGGGGTATTCTTTCGTTTAGGCATTCGAAACTGGTAAAATAACAAGTAATTAGTATTGAGTTTGTTTCTTGTTCCCTTTCATTTATTGCTTATGGACCAATGAAAGTGCCAAATACAACTGTTGAGTTCTTTTAGTATCAATTTGCACATAAAAAACAAGAATGATATCAATAAATAGTACAGCTTTTGGACTTTTCCAATCATAGCAAGAAGAGTTAGAAGAAAAAAAAATCCGAAAACGAACTGATCCAGTTTTTAATTTTAAATAAAATAAATTAAAAAAATTAAGTGTAATAATAAGATATATTATATTTTAAAAAAATATTTAAATTTAACTTTAGAGATAATATTATTGGAATGAGCAGTTAAGGGTGTAAATAAATATAGCGTTGACGAATCGTTCGTGAACTGCTTGTATAATGTTTGTTTATTAAGCTAAATAAACAAGTATGGACAAAATATTTATGTTCATTTAATAAACGAATGAACACGAACAGATGTGTGTTCTGTTCGTTTATGTTCACGAACAAGCTCGTTTATTGGATAAAAATGTTTGTGGGTGTATCTAATACTACTTTTTGTTGTTGCTAATGATGTTATATAAGTTAATGTTAAAATGTAAGCTTTATTTTGTTGTTTTTGTATTATTTATTGTTAATGTAGTTAACATTTTTGAACATATAAACAGACATGTTCGTGAACGAATAAACGAACACATTCTCGAACACTTAAATGAACACATTCGTGAATAGTTAAATGAACACGTTTTTTAACACTTAAACGAACACGGTCACGACCACTTAAATAAACATGTTCGCGAACACTTAAATGAACATGTTTGTGAACACTTCAACGAACACGTTTGCGAACACTTAAACAAACACGTTCGCGAACACTTAAATGAAAATGTTCGCGAACACTTAAATAGACATGTTCGCAAACGCTTAAATGAACATGTTCGCAAACACTTAAAAGAACACGTTTGCGAACACTTAAACAAACACATTCGCGAACATGTTCAGAATACTAAACAAACGAACACGAACACCTTCAAAAATAAATAAACAAACATGAACGTAATATTAAAAATTTAAACGAACATAAACACCTTTAAAAATAAACAAGCGAACACAAACATAATCTTGTTCGTTTAAGCTCGATTTATTTACACCACTAAGAGTAGTTCTAAAACTCAAACACGAATCATAAAATAAACATGGTAGATAAGAATAAAATATTTTTTTTTTTCCAAGATATCTACTGGTGTGAGACCATTACCAACCTGACAACCCATTTAATCCCATAATTAAGAACCTTTAATATTTAAACATTAAGTTTAATGTAATAACCCTTTTTGACCTAAATATTAAAATCTGGCCCATTAACCTTAAATTTATCACAATGTCTTTTAACCTAAAACAAACCATAACCTTAAAATATCAACCTTAACTGCCGTCGATGTCACCTTCATTAGCCGTCGTCGCCGCCACTTTCGTTCCGTGCCGTTCTCATCACCGGCAACCACCCAAAACCAACCCATTAACCCTAAAACCGAATCCAACCCTAATCCTAAACCTTAACTTTCAAAGACCCCAAAATAAAATAACCCTAAAATCATCTACCCTCTATCCCAAATCCATGCCCATACCCTAATCTACCCTAAAAATCTACCGAACCATACCCTAAAATCGGCAACAACATGGATTTATTATTTTTATCATTCAAATCGGTTATAAAACCGAAACTAATGAAAGTTGTAAAGAGTTCTTTCATTTGAAAAACAGAGAAATTTAGAGTTCTTTCAAATCTGAAAAAGCGTAAGAGAGAGCTTTCGAATTTAAAAAAGAGAGGGGAAATCCCGTTCGAAACTTGTAACAAAATTCAAATTCAAAACAAAAAATTTCAGATCTTCTTCTCTTCTATTTTACAAATCCAAACCAAAATCATATTGGAACAAAATGTTTTTTAGTTTGAAAAAACAAGATTTTATTTGTTTTTAGTTCGAATTGAAAAACAAACAAAAAAGGGAAATTCGAAGCTTACCTGCTAAGGGGCCACACAAGTCTGTTTGATCTACATCTATATCAGGCCGGTACTTTGATCCCTATAAATCATCCATTTGCATTAGAAGTTAAGCTCGGGGGCAATCAAGCTGAAAATTTTATCTCAGAAATGGATCATCTGTTTGAGACAGAGAAACCGAAGGTAGAAACTTCAAAGGAAATTGAAGATCGATGTAAGAGACTCGAGGAGAAGCTAGAGGCTATGTGAGTAGATGATACCTTCATTGGATTCGATGCCAGTGAACTCGGTATTGTCCCAGATTTGGTTTTACCTCCTAAATTCAAGGTCCCAGAGTTCGAGAAGTATGACGGGATAATCTGTCCTCGCGCTCATCTTACTATGTTCTGTCGAAAGATGACAGGATACGACCGAGACGACAAGTTGTTAATTCACTGCTTTCAGGACAGTCTATCGGGATCTGCCGCCTGATGGTATAATCAATTGAGCCGACATCATATCAAATCCTAGAAAGACTTGGCCAAAGCTTTTCTGGAGCAATACTGACACGTCAATGACATGATGCCAGACTGGTGGATGTTGCAACAGATGAAACAAAAGCATAATGAAAGCTTTAGGCAGTACGCTCAACGCTGGAGGGATATAGCAGTTCAGGTCCAACCTCCGCTTGGTGAGAGGGAAACGGTGGTCACATTTGTACAAACTTTGGAGAGTCCGATCTTGGACCGCTTGATAGGCAACGCGACTACCAATTTTGCCGACCTCGTGTTATCCAATAAGCTCATCGAAAATGCTTTCAAGACTGGCAAAATTGACGATGGGGGTAGTTCGTCCCATAAGAAGCCTTACCACGGAAGGAAAGAGCATGAAGTGAACTCTTCGGGAGTTTACAATGCCAGTTATTCCAAGCCCAGCACAGTTGTGCAACCTAAGGCCATGCCAAGTGCTCACGTTGCCTTAAGCCAATGTTCTGGTCAGAAGAAGAACACTAAGAGGATAGAGTTCACTCCCCTGCCGATATCATATGGATATTTGTACAAGGATCTGCTAAAAGCCCATATAGTGGTACTTTTCCACCAGGCTTCAACGCAACCCCCATTCCCTAAGTGGTATGATCATAACGCGAGTTGCGAATATCACGCTGGACAGGTGGGCCACACGATTGAAAATTGTTGGGGCTTCAAGAGACTGATAGAAAAGTACCTCAAGCTCGGTGTTATAAGTATTGAAAACCCTACAAGTTTAGCCACAAGTGGTAATCCCTTACCACAGCATGAAGACCCCAAGTGAGAATTTTTGAAACCCAGTATTAGGGCATGCCCCGTTATCAAGGATCTTATTTTGAAATATCGAATATTAAGCTGTTCTGACTCTTGTATGTCCACTTGTAGTTTTTCTCTCTTTCAAAATAACACTTTTTGGATTAATTTCACTGTCTCAAGCCTGGGGACAGTGGAAATCTTTTGTAAGGGCAAGAAACTACAAGTTTTAATGAAATGAGCCTTTTTGATTCAACTATGTTGACTCTGATTTGAAGATTGCTGTGATCGCACTTGTGGATAAAGGAAATCATAAAAATAACAAATGTTTGGATGATATTATGATCTAATTTGGTGGCATTATATTTTCCACAAAGGGACAAAAGAAAATGCCACTATGTACTCCGAGGAATCAAGTTTGATGTGTAAACCTTTTTGGGGCATCCATTCGAGATAAATGAGAATATCTGGAGTCGGTTGAGGTTGGGGGCATCATGTTAGAAACCATAAATCCGACAAGATCAATGAGAAGTCAGGGGCATCCCTTTGAAGACTGAAAAAAATCAATCAAATCATGTTGCATTCATGCATTTAGTTGCATTCATCTTGCATTGAATCATTCTTGCATACATCATACATTTAGATTAGGTGCATACATTTAAGTCGTCATACATTTATGATAGACACATACATTTAGGCATAAAATTAGATGCATTCATGCATTTTCACTTGTACATAACAGGTCTACGAAAAGACAGAGTACCCTCAACATAGAGGCAACAACACGACAGTCAACCTTAGTCTTAGAGGAGGCCAAACACAAAGAGGATGCTGAAACGTCAATAAAAGGTAACAGTGGCAAATTTTGTGAGCATTTACTGATTAATGTTTTTTTTTATTTTTCAGGTCATACCTCTCCGCCAGTAAAGCAGCAGAAATAGCCTTTGTCAGATCTTGCCTTCTTCATTGTTGATAGGCCAACAATTTCCAGATTTTGCTTTACCACTGATGGTGCAACAATATAGACATCCTGAAGATCTCGTTTCTCCGTTGATGATGCAACAGGTCCGAACCTTTCCCCAAGCAGATCGAATTTCTATTCAGGTCTTATTTCTCCGCTGACGGTGCAACCAGACCTAATATTTTCTCGAGTTTTACTTCTTTGTATAGTTCAAGAAAAAAGAAAAATTATCAAAAAAAGAGAGAAAATTGAAAATTTTTGAAAAAAAAGATACGAATTCAAAGAAAAATTGAAGAAAAATAAAAAATAATAAAAATAGAAAAAAATTAAAAAAATCAGAAAAAATCAAAAATCGAAAATCGAAAATCGAAAAAATCATAAGTTGAAAAATTTTAAAAAATAAAAAAATAAGTGAAAAAGAAAAAAATGAATGAAAATTCAAAAGAAAATTTATCAACTTTCGGCGCCCGATCTAGTCTCTCCGCTGATGAAGTGGCTAGGTACAAGCTATCGTCGTCCTCTGATCCTGCTCTCCGCTGATGGTGTAGCCAGTTCCAGGTCGTCATTATCAAATCTTGCTCTCCGCTGATGGAGTTGCTAGGTCTAAGCTGTAGTCGTACTCTGATCCTGCTCTCCGCTGATGGTGTAGTTGGGTCCAGGTCGTCATTATCTGAACCAGTCCTCCGCTGATGGAGTGGCCGGGTCCAAGCTCTCGTCGTCCTCAGATCATGTTCTCTGCTGATGGTGTAGCCGGTTCTAGGTTGTCATTGTCCAATCCAGTCCTCCGCTGATGGAGTGGCTAGGTCCAAGCTATCGTCGTCCTCAGATCCTGCTCTTCGCTGATAGTGTAGCCAGTTCCAGGTCGTCATTATCCAATCTAGTCCTCCGCTGATGGAGTGGCTAGGTCCAAGCTGCAGTCGTCCTCTAATCTTGCTCTTCGCTGATGGTGTAGCCGATTATTGGTCGTCATTATCCGATCCAGTCCTCCGCTGATGGAGTGGCTAGGTCTCAGTTGCTGTTATCCTACTTATTCGCTGATGGTGTAGTAGGGTTCCAGTTAATGTTCTGCTTCTCCGTTGATAGATCCAACTTTACTGATTTTCAAGTCCTTTTTATTAATGAAAAAGAAAAAGAAAAAAAGAGAAAAAAGAAGAAAAATAAGAAAAAAATCAAAGAAAAATGAAAAAAGAAAAAGAAGAAGAAGAAAAAGAAAAATCGAAGAAAAAAAGAAAAAATGAAAAAATGAAAAAAAAAAAAAAGAAGAAAAGAAAGAAAAAAAATGAATGAAATTTTATCAACCTTCATCGCCCGATCTAGTCTCTCCGCTGATGGAGTGGCTAGGTACAAGCTATCGTCGTCCTCTGATCCTGCTATCCGTTGATGGTGTAGCCAGTTCCAGGTCATCATTATCCGATCTAGTCCTCCGCTGATGGAGTGGCTAGGTCCAATATGCAGTCGTCCTCTGATCATGCTCTCCGCTGATGGTGTAGCTGGTTCCAGGTCGCCATTATCCGATTCAGTCCCTCCGCTGATGGGGTGGTTGAATCCATGTTACCAACGTTCACTGATCTTACTTCTCCGTTGATGGAGTAGTGGGGTCCAACATCTATTTTTTGACCCGGTCTCTTCGTCGGTTTTGTAGGCATGTTATTTTTACTCTCATATTACCATGATGAAAAAAGAAACAAAAAAGTAAAAAAAAAAAAAAAACAAAAACAAAAAAAATAAAAAAAAAAAAAAAAAAAAAAAAAGGAAAAAAGTTGTTAGTTTTTTTATCCTGCCTCTTCGTCAGAGTTGTAGCTAGATCAGACATCAGAACTTCCGTCCATCAATCCTTCCTCTTCATCAGTGTTGCAGCTGTATCAAGTTTTGTAGACTCTGCCTCTTTGTCGGTGTTGCAGCTGGGTCAAATTTTCTTTAGGTATTATCGCCGTCAATAATGTAGCAAGTGGAACTCATTTTGCTTCGCCAACAGATAACCCCTTTATTTTGAAGATTTTGCTTCCCAAGAGTGACAAGGTATATCAACCAAAACAAGAAAGAAGACATGCATAAAAAAGAAATAAAACTACAGAAGAATGAAGACATATGTCAAGAAGAGAGATGACCAGCTAGACCGGATGAAATGGGTCATTTTTAGTCTTTGCTCTGTTGCCGTTACACAACAACGAGCAAAGAGGGGCAGCTGTAATAACCCATTTTCATCCGAGTTGCCCAAACCCGTAACCCGAACCGGATCCTGGACCAAACCCGACCCGACCCGGACCCAAAAAAACCTAATCCTTAAAGTGGTAACCTAGCCGCCGCCGACCTCATTCGTCGCCGCCGCCGTCAAGCTTGGCCAGCCACCATTCCGAACCAAAATAACCCCAAAAAAATCTCTACAGCAAACCCTAAACCCTAAATATGGCTTAAACCCAAAAAATCCAAAAAAATAAATAATAAACACACCTAAAACCTAACCAACCCTCTGCCATAACCATCACACTTGACCATACCTTCAACCATGCCCTGAAAATTCGACACCATCAATCCAGATCTGCATTTCAGATTAAAGAAACTGGAGTGGTTATTTTATATTTTTGGTTATAAAACCAAATGGATGTAAATCAAAAAAAGGGATTTTTCCTTCGAAAAAATAGAGAGTTTAGGGAGTTTTTGAAGATAAACAAAAACTTGTAATCTGGAAAATTTTAAGTTTTTAAATCTAAATCGAAAATCCTTTTTTAGTTTCAAAATCAAAGTTTTTTTCTGTTTTTTTCTTTTTGTTTCGAATCAAAAGTAAAGGGGTTGAGGACTTACCGGCCGCGTTGCTGCCGCCGCGAGGCCTCACGGCCGATGACCGACGAGCGTAGCTGCCCTTTTGACGCCGCTGTTGGTTTGAGAATGAGAGCAGAGGAGAGGGAGAAGAAAATAGGGTTTGCCTTTTTTTTAGTTTTGAATCTGTATCAAAAATAACAACCATTAGTTATTAAAACAGATTGCATGAAACGACACCGTTTGGTGTCCATGTTTTACAATAATGGGTTAATTACTACATAGGTCCCCCTTTTTCTTCCCCGTTTCAATCTTTGTCTAGGGTGTAATTACTCTTTCAGTCCTTCGGTGTTTTATGCGCATTCAATATCACCCTTTCATTTACTTCTTTTAGCTTTTAATTTTTGCTTTGTTGCAGTTTAGTCACTATTATTTTGTATTTAATTTTTTGCATTTTATTTCCTATGATTTATGCTTATTCCTTTATGTTTCACATTTATTTCGTTTTAGTCCTATCTTATGTTTTTTTGCCATGTCATTTAATATTTATGCATTCTAGTCCTTGAATTTAATTTAATGTTGTTTCATGCATTTTAACATGATCCATGCATTCATACTAGCATTATTATTATTGTCATTATTATTATTGTTATTATTATTATTTTCATTATTATCATATTTTATGTGTTTAATTAATATTTATGCATGTTTTAGAATAGTATTTTATTTTAGATTCTTTTATGCGTTAGATTAATGTTTGTGTATTTGTGTTAGATATGTATTTTAGCATGTTAGTATTTATTTATATGTTTATCACATTTATCCATGTTTGTCATGTTTTAAGTTTGCATAACGGATATATATTTTGTCAATGCGGTGCCCTTTTATCCGAGCGTAAACGGGGCCAGTATCAGGTGTAGTGATAGTGGTTGGGCGTTTATTCTCGGATAACGGGGCCTTTAAAATTTACTCGCACATATAACCAAATTTTAATTTAATCATCACTTTAATCCGGAAAGTCTAATATTAATAAAACAGTAATTTTTAAAGTACCAATTTTGGGCGGTGTGGGGGTGCTAATCCTTCCTCATCCGTAACCGACTCCCGAACCCATCAATTTTAAATCTCTGGTTTTACGGTGTCCGGTCCACCTTGAGTGGCCGGTGGCGACTCCATTTTTGAAATAAAATACGGTTTTTCTAAAACCCCACGGAAGACTTCATTTTCAAAATAAAAACAAAAAACACCTTATTTTTTTAGCGAGAGGGACATCGTTGCTGCCGTTCGTTGCTCTGCCACCATGAAGCCACCGTTCCGATGACCGGTTCGTCGGGAGTAGGAATAGTGGTCGCCGCTTCCGTGGAGAAAAAGAGAGAATGAGGGTTGAGGGAATTTTAGGGTTTTTTTATTATCTGTTTCGAAATAACAAAATTAACTCGGTTTAATGTCTTAATCCAGTAAACATGAAACGAAGTCATTTCGCCAGCCTGAACCCGCGCGTTGACCCGGACCCGGGGAAGGATCCACACACTTTTAATGGGAAAATTACCTAGTTTGTCCCTCCCCTTTTTCCCGCTTTAATTTTTGTCCAGGGGACAATTGCATGTTTGGTCCCTGTGGTTTAATTTCATTTTATTTTCGTTTTTTGTTTGTTTTTGCCTCTTTATTTTCATTTTTTCAATCTGGTTCTTTTCTATATTTTATTTGTTTTGTAATTATTTTAATTGATGCCGTTTATTTCTGTTTATATATATTTTTAGCACCTTTACTTCATGCTTTTTTACATTTTAACCATGTTATATATTTTATATAATTATATATTAGAACTCTATTGTATAATATATGAGTATATTATAATCATATAATATATATGTTATTAGAATACTTATATCATGTATATACTTATATTGTATTATTTATATTATATTATGTTAATATGCATATCTATTATATATTTATTATAAATATGTTATATATTTATATAATAAAGTTTTATAATATTATGTTATATTATACATATTTGTTATATATTATTGTATTGGTTTTTAAATACATATATTTATTTATATATATGTTTTATGATGTTTATATATATATACGTTTTAATATGTTTTTAAATATATAAAACAAATTTTTATGCTTTTACATGTGTACATATAAATATTTTATTATCTAACATATAATTATAATTAAATATATTTTAATGTATTTAAAATACTTTTTACTTTTATAAGTTATATAAATATAAAAATGAGTATATAAAATATTATTAGTATTCATGTTCGGTTTTTACAAATTATTTTTTTACAATTCAAAAATTATTTCCTTATTTTTAAAACCTTGATAAATCATATCCCGAGCGTACAAGGATGTGATTTTTTTTAAATTTTTCCAAGAAAGCGAGAAGCCATGTTCCGGGTGCACAGAGATGCGATTCTCTCAATATTTTCGGCATTTAAGAATCGTATTTTAAATGTTGACCGAATTCGAAATTTCCAATACCAAGACATTAAATAATCGGCTAGGTACCAATTTTGGGCGGTGTGGGGTGCTAATCCTTCCCCATCCGTAACCGACTTCCGGACCCGAATTTTGAATCCCTGGTTTTATTTTGGTGTCCTTTCTACCATTTTTTAAAATGATCGGTGGCGACTCCATATTTTTAATTTGAAAATCGGGCGGGGTTTTTCAAACATGAAAAGCAATTTCAAAATCGAAGAGAAAGGAGCGCCGGGCAGATTCAAGTGATTACATTTAATACTAACCAACTTTTAATTCAATTGGTCCATGTTGATCAATTATTAGAAAAGTAATATATATTTTAAGACAAAACAAATAAAAAAATATTTAAAAATATATTTGAAAACTGTTTTTTTATAAAGTTTTTATTCATGGGTGAAGTTTGAAAAATTATTGGAAGATTGAAGTTGAATCATAAAAATTTTAAAGTAGTTAAAAGCTTAATTTTGTTAACTAAAACATTTATAATTTTATGACAAAAAAGTTACTTTTATCAAACTAAGTTCATAATGAGTCTATTATATTATTTGTTAATTGTATTTGTCGAGCTATCACATCTGTTGATTATCAGACTAATGAACAATAGTATGAAGTGTAGTAAATGGTAATGAAAAGTTAAGTTTATTGAATTATTGTGAAATATAGCCAAATTAATATATTGTATAAGTTTTGGAGAATGGAATTAATACCAAGCCATTGTTTCAATTTGAAAGACAAAGCTACTTGTTTGTCACAAAATTTTAATTAAATAGCATATTTGTTCCTAAACCTATAATTGAGTGACTGAATTATTACTCTTAAAAAATGACATGACATGTTTGATCCCATATCTATATCTATAATTGAATGGTTGAATAGTTATTATTATTATTATTTAATATGCTAGTATAATTACAATGTAGTATATGCTCAATTTTTTTAGCCTTTAGTAGCGCACACACACCATGCACATATAATGATCGAACTTGAATTACTTAGATAAAATATATTAGCCTTTACTACTAAGATTGTGACTACTTTATTAGTTCGAATTATTATTTTTTGTAAAAATATATATTTATTACTAAGCCTATAATTAAGTGACATAATGTACTTGCCCTTTAATAATCAATTAGGCATTGATAATTTTTTAAAATTAAGTGCCACTTGTGATCTTACCTCCGAATCTGACCGTCCATTTTGAGTTTGAGACGTTAGATCAAAGTAGTTTTTATTCATTGGTGCACATTTGAACACAACAACACAGTTAACAACACACACGTCATTTTCCAAATAAGTAATCTGAAATTTCTGAATCTAACTAAATGCAAAAGAGAGAGAGAAAAAAAAAAGCCGACCGGCGCAGCCCTACAGTTTGAGCTTTGCTAATCGCAATTAACTTCTTAGTAAACTTAGGAGATTAACAAACATTTCAGATTATTCAAACTAAAAACAATCTTAACATATATAATGACCAATCGCACTTCTTAATTTCACACGATACTGATATCATTACGAATGTGCTTAAGCAGCACTGGGATGACGATATCAGGAGAGCTAAGCTGCGGTAGGTGACCGTCGGACGTCATGACTTCGACGATCGAGTCGCTGCTGAGGTTTTGGTGCAAGTATTCAGAGACGACGACGGGGACGGCCAAGTCTTTAACACTTTGGAGGATATGACACGGCACTGTGACAAGGTTGAGTATTTCTCTCATATCGCTTTGGAATATGGTCTGAGCCACGCGGAGGGCTATGTCGGGTCTCATGTTGAAAAGGGTGCGGCTGAATTCTTGAACAGCCACCGATTCCATGTCGCCGCCCACCGCTAGCGGCGCGAACCCGGAACACCAGGCTTTGTAGTTGGCTCCCATTGCTTCGAAGAGTTGGTCCAAGTCTTCTTGCTCAAATCCTCCATAGTAATCCACATCATTCAGATACCTACAACAATAATAAAATATGGGTTAAACTTGAATAAAAAATTAACTAATGGAATCTCTGATCTCACCGAAAACAACCCTTTTTGTTATTTTAATTTTTACCTCGGGGAAGCTGAGATCATAATGATTTTGGAGAAGAGATCGGGTCGGGAAATGGAAGCAATAGCACCGATCATGGCAGAAACCGAGTGACCAACGAAAATACAAGATTCAACTCGGAGTTCTTCGAGAATAGCAAGCAAATCAAAAGCGTAACCTTCGAGAGTAGCGTAACGATTGAAATCAAAGTAATCCGGGTTGGTGGTTCCAGCACCCATGTTGTCAAATAAAACCACACGGAAATCGTCGACCAGGTGAGGAACTAAGTGCTTCCAGACCGACTGGTCCGTTCCGAACCCATGAGCCAGGACTGTGAATCGGTCGCCTGAACCCAAGACCTTGAGGTTGTGAGCTTCTTCAACGATCCCCATTGATTATGAAATGTTTTTTCTTCTGAGTTTCCCCCCCAAAGTCCAACTTAGCGAAAGGGTGGAAAAAACCAGAAAAAGAAGCGACTTTTGGTTTCACATGGTGTGTTGTATTTATATTGGTGAAGGTAGTACAAATTGATCTCTCTGACGTTTGTCAATGGAGTTGACGAAGGCGGATGGTTCGTAAGGACCGCACATGACGATATTTCTCATTTTGGGATAAGATTTCTCTGGGTTTGGTTATACAAGTTGTTGTTTTAAGATCAGACGGTTGATATGCGCTTCTGCATTAGGGATTTGGGTCCATGATTTATTCACTTCCCTTGTATTTTTATATCAACTAAGAATAATAATAAATCTAAAATCTCATTTCTTTTTACTTAGAAACAAAATTTAAAATCTCAATTTTTTGAACTGGTTCAAGTAAATAAAATAAAATTTATTTTAAAAGATTTAAATTTGAATATTTGTGTGAATATTATCAAAGAATTTAAAAATATGAACATATATTATCATATAATTATAACAGTGTATTAGGAAAGAAAACACAAATTTTGTAACTTACCATAAAGTTGAGGATTTCATCGATGTAGTTTCACATATGATTTTTATTTATGGATGCAATTTTAAACTATATAGTTTTACATATGATTTTACGCAGTGGCGGATTCAGGATTTTTATATAGTGAGTGGGATACAATATATAGTGGGGTCAAGTTGACTCAAACCTAACTCGAGTTCGACTTGATAAGTTTACGATAAGCTCTTTAATATTTTATAATATGTTAGTTTGGTGTATTTGTGGATCGGTATTTTATAGTTTAGATTTTGAAATTACTTCGCACACTATTTTGATCGTTTTTTGTTAATTTATGTTTATATTAAGATTTATATAGTATTGCAAGATTTTACATATATTAAAAAACTAAAATTATTGTGAGCTTAACGAGCAACGAGTCGAGCCGAGGAATGAATTTTGAGTTTGAGTTTTCTAACTCGAAAAAATTGAAAAACCAAGTTTTACTATTTTGTGATTTAGTCTATATTTTCCTTCTTCAATTCCACATTCATTGTTAATCCATTTTTACCAAATTTAAATTATATGCTCCTAAACTATTGTAGATTGCCTATTTAGCTTCAATTCATAATTTTGAAAACAAATTTACTCTTTTTGCAATTTAGTCCTTCAACATTGTATGATTTCCTCATTCATTTTAAGTCTTTTTTGACCAAATTTAAACCACATTCTCTAATGCCACTATATAATATCTATGTAACTTCATTTTATATTTTTTAACACAAAAATATTATTTTTTCAATTTAGTCCCTTAATCCCTTACATGCCCATCAATATTTTGTCCTAAAAAACCCCTTTACAAATGAAATTATAAATACATATGTTTTTTTATAATTTTAGATGATATTTGTTTCATTAAATAACATTACAAATCTTACTTACACATGTGAAAAATATGAAAAAATGTATATTTATATCTTATATGATTAGAGAAAGTTATTTAAATTTGAATCAATCCGTACTATAGCTATATAAATAAATACAATTAGATTTGCACAGAAACTCGACAACTCGACTCGAGTTTCATAAAATTGACTTGAATAAATAAATAAATAAAGTTTGAGTAAAAAAGACTCGTTAATTTGACTAACTCGAAATTTTTTGAATCAACTCAACTTGACCAACGATAGATTTAGAAATTTAAATTTGGTAGTTTACCGACCAACGATAAATACAAACACATGTAATGTAATACATTCAAAAGTCATAGGAAATTCAAATTATAAATTACTAGTACATAAAAATAATTATAATTATACACGACGAGTTCTCATATTTTGATATTGACGTACAATAACATAATGCTAACATTAAAAATTATCGAAAACTTTTAGTACTTGTAGACATGGGATTATAAACTCTAAAAGTGATAAAAAAAGAAACCTATCATTCAAACTTTGAAGGAATGATTAGAGATGGAGCGAGAAGCATGCATAATGAGAGAAATTTTAAGTCAAAAAAAATTGATTACTTTATTTAGGAGTGGACAAAACTCGACTCAAAAAAATTTTAAATAAATTTTGAGTTACAAAATAAAAGCTCAAATAACTTGAAACTTTTAGTAATTAGTAGATCGATTTTCAAGTTCGAGTTGAGTCCATCAATTTTGCATTATATATATCATATATGAAAAATATGAATATATATAATATATATTATATGGTTATAGAAAGTCTTTTAAATTAGAATTAATTGCATCATAACATTATAAATATTTACAATTAAATTTGAATAGAAACTTGAACAACGCAACTTAATTCGAAATTTTTTAAAATAAAGTTTGAGTTATTAAATAGGTCTCGTCAACTCGATTAGCTTAAATTTTTTTACTCAACTTGATTGATCGAATGCTGACCCATAGTTGTATCGCTGTTCAGGCTGCAGTTTTAGGGTAAAGAGTGAATTGGAAATTTGGTAAAATAAAATGATGGTTATACATTTGAGAATTTCCCCCCTTTTTATGGTGGTCACGTGAACCATCAAACATAACATTAGATATACTCCTCAATTCAACTCAATTGAATGCTCATTCCTACTTAAGTATATCGACCTTATAGTGGCTCCATGTGGGACCCACCTGTATGATGATGATAGTAAGATTAGGGCCATAAACGAATCAAATATTCAACGAACTGTTCGTGAACTGTTCGACAAGAAGTTCATTTATTTATTAAACAAATGAACATGAACAAGATTTTATGTTCGTTTAGTTAAATGAACGAACACGAACATAAGGCTCGTTTGCTCATTTACGTTCGAAAACGTTCACTAATCCGGTTATTTATGTTCGTACGTTTAAATTTATTCACATATATCTATTTATACTTATTATTTTCATAATAAAAATATTATATTTTAAAAATGCTTAAGGGTTTAATAAGCCCTTAAACTTTTGTAAAAAAATCAATTAAGCCCTTAAACTTTTTTTGCACCCAATTAAGCCCTCAAACTCAAGAAAAAATCAATTAAGCCCTTAAACTTTATTTGCACCCAATTAAGCCCTCAAACTCAAGAAAAAAATCAATTTGGCCCTTTGACCAACAGGGCATGTGTCGCAACAGGATAATGCCACTTGACATTTCTACAAATTTTTAAAAAATATATAAAAATCCGAAAAAAATCTAAAAAATTTAAATATATAAAAATCCGAAAAAATTTAAAAATATATTTTTTTTCAGATTTTTTTAATTTATTTTTTATAATTGTATAATAATATTTAATATTTTTAATTTTTAAAAATATTTTGTATCCTTTGAAAATTTAATATTTATTATTTTAAAATAAATTTCAGAAGTAAAAATATTTTTTATATTTTTAAAATAGTTTTCCATAATCTTTTAGATTTTTTTAGTTTTTTATATATTTTTTAAAAATTAAAGTTTAAAAATTCCTAGAAATGACAAGTGACATTATCCTATTGCAACACATGCCAAGAAGATTTAAAAACATTAAATTTAACGGTCAAAGTGTCAAATTGATTTTTTTCCCTTGAGTTTGAGGGCTTAATTGAGTGCAAAAAAGTTTAGGGGCTTAATTGGGTGCAAAAAAATTTAAGGGCTTAATTGATTTTTTTGCAAAAGTTTAATGGCTTATTAAACCCTTAAGCCTTTAAAAAATAAATTTATTCATGTATGTTGGTTCGTTTAAATTTATTCACATGTACCCTTTTATATTTATTCGTTTGTGTTAGTTTATCATTTTAACGAACGAACATGAACAAATATGAACAAGTTATATTTCTTAACAAATGAACACGAGCATAAAATTATGTTCGTTTAGTTATTCGTATTCATTCATTTATTCGGTTAAAATTAAATAAACGAACATAACATATAATCATTCGTGTTCGTTCAGTTTGTTTACAAACTTTCATAGGACGTCAGTGGCGGCTACACGGGCAGCTAGGGAGATTAGAACCTTTGGATTTGGTACGACTGGATTGTGTTGGAATTGGAGTATTGGGGTGGGTAGGCGTTGTGGCATCAAAGACGTAATTGCTGATGGTGAATGATTTTAGTTTCCGGCTAAGCTTGAGTAGGTGACTATGGTGATGGAGGATGGCTCCACCAGCTTCCGTGCCTTCTTCAGCCATTCACTTCCGTCGCTGGCGGCAAAGACAGGCGGCCTTTCATTTCTCTATCAAAAGAAAAATAAATAAATAAATTTATTAAAAAGTAGAATCTTCAATTTGGTGAATATTGGATTTAGATAAATGTGCGAAAGCGAACAACTTTTTTTCCATCTCCCTTTTATTTGTTTGATGGCAAAAAACCACCCACACTTCATAACGGTAACATGTAGTGTTTTCACGCAGAAACTCTCAACAGGTTTTGTTTGATGGTGCTTGGATTCATAGTAGGTTGATGAGGGTGATGATGATGTGTTTGAGGATTAAATTGATAGAATTTGTGAATATGTAAAATTAACTTTGTTAAATTGCTTTTAATTAAGACCAAATTAATAAATGTGTATTAATATTAATAAAAAAATACATCATCATTTTTTTAAATATCCAATTATATGTGATCAAAATAGAACTGATCAAAAATATTAATAAAAAATTAAAAGTTTTATTGTTTAATAAGCAATATTCCGGTTGAATTTTATAAGAAATAAAAATAGAAAAATGATCTAAAATAAATGAAATTATAGTAGAAAAATTAAAAAATACAATAAAATTAAATTGAAAAAATAAAAAAACAAAACATAAGACTAACAAAACTCATCTAGTAAGCTGCAAAATAGTGATAAAATTAAAAGAAAATTAAAATATAAAAACAATAAGAAGAAATATCGAGGATGACGACAAATATTAAAACTAACACCGCCTCCGATTAACTAAATGAACGAAAAAAAAACAATGAGCAGTGCTGAGGAATGAAAGAGCGACCAGTAAAAAAGCCCTTGTTTAATAACCAATATAAAACTACATTATGTTAATATATATATATATATATATATATATAACTACATTAAAAGAGTCGTTTTTATTATATATCTCTATAAAATTCGTTAATTTTGTTGAATGATAAATTACATACTATAGAAAAAAGATTGAGGCAAAAATGGGGCAAGCTTAATCATAATTACTTCTCACATTGAGATTTATTAATTTATTTAATAGTTAAAAATATTTATATTATTTTATTTTATATAAATTTGAATCTTAACAATTACCTTTAAAACGTAAACTTTTCAGCTTAATAAAAAAATCACTTTCCTGCGTCATGATGTAAGCATTTAACTTTTGTTAAAAATACAAAATTTATAAAACAATTAAAAGATTAAGGGTAAAGTACACAAATAGTCACTAAATTATCTCTAAAAGTACAAAATTATCACCAAACTTTTAAAAATTATATAATAGTCATTAATCTTTAGTTTTTATTATAAAATGGTCACTGGGCCGTTAACCGTCATTAACTGGAGACGTGGCAGTTACGAAATTTGTATAATAACATATTTAATCCTCAATATTTACACATTCAATCAATTTAGACATCAATAATGAGGGTTAAATTAAGAATAAATTGATTAAATGTGCTAATATGAAGTATTAAATGTTATATTATTCAAATTTCTATAACTGTCACGTCTCCCAATTAACGACAGTAAACGGCTCAGTGACCATTTTGTAACAAAAACTAAAGTTTGATGCCAATTATATAACATTTGAAAGCTTGATGACCGTTTTTATATTTTTAAAGATAGTTTAGTGAGCATTTGTGTACTTTACCCAATGATTAATGACAATATTGATGTTTTTTTAATTTCCTACACTTTTCATTCTCAACAAGAGCCCACATGTTTATCACGTTATTGGTGGAATAAAATAATATAAAATGCCACTATTTGTAATAGAGAGATTTGAAACCAAAACCCCTAATTTTAGGAGTTTTACCCCATAGCCACTAAGTTAACGAGATGGTAAAATTCTATCGAAGTTTATATTTAATTTAAACTATGTAATTAGAATCCAACAAGTGGTCTCACTGAAAAAATAATGGTGTTCATCTTAAAAGACTCGAGTTCAAGGTATATATACATTGTCAAAAGTTAAGAATGTATATAAATATATATTATATTCATGTAATCATCTTTAGACTATTCAAAATAAAATGTCATTAGGTTGGATCAAACCTATGACTCTTGAGAAAAAAAAAACAGTTTAATGTTTAACCATTAAATCAAGTCATATAATTAATGCAATTCTAACTAAACTAATTTTTAGCTTAAATGAGATTAAAATCAAACATCAAATTAGAATTATTTTTTAAAACTAATTGGCATTGTTTGGCAATTAGCGGATAGCTGATAGCGGATAGCGAATTACATTAGCTAATAGCGGATAGCGAATTACATTAGCTAATAGCGGATAGCTGATAGCATTAGCTAATTTGACTAGCTGATTGTATAAAAGTGTTTGGTAAAATTAACTGATAGCTAATAGCTGTTTGATTATTTGAACAAGCAAAATAACATATAAGGACATGATTATATTTGATATTTGTTTGAATAATTTATTAGTTATTAACATTTTGTATCTATTAATAGTAATTAGATTATGAAAATTAAATTTTTTAATATCATTACTGAGCATGTATGAGGATGTACATATTAATTTTTTATTTGTGAAATTATTTTTTAATAATTATTAAATCTAAATGTATGTATTAGTTTTTATCTATGAAATTATATTTTGAATATAATATCATTAATTATTAAATTTATATGTATTTATTAATTTATATATTAATTTTTTATTTACAAAATTATTTTTTAATTTTATTAGTTAATCAAATTTATGTTATTTAGAGAATTTTTTTATAATTATTATCAAGGATAAAATAGTCTTTACAAGTCTTTATCCAAACTTCTAACTCAAAAAGCTCCTAAAATGAGTTTTTTCAAAACGAGAGGTTTCACCTCAATCAGCCATCATAATCCTTTATTTACCAAACATCCAAATTAGCGGATTGACTGGTCAAACATCTAAAAATGCTTCAAACTTCTAATTTTAACTCAAAAAGTTGTATACCAAACATGGTCATTATCTTTTACTTCGTTTGTGAATAAAAAACTTTTAAATAACTATTTGTTTATTTTATAAAATTAAAATTAATTTTATAATATATATTTAGAATATAATATAAATTTTGAATTATTTCAAAAACTGTGAAAATTTGAAATTGAGTAAGTTAATTAATCAATATATATATATATATTTATATGTAATATAAATTAAAATAAAGATTAATATTAAATAATATATTATAAACGATGAATAATATCTATAAATATATGTTTATGTTTGATTAATGTAAAAATATAAAATATTATTTGAAAACAATGAAATAAAATAATCTTAAAATCAAATATATATTGATTAACAAAATCATTCAATGTCAAATTTTCATTGACTTAAAAAAATTCAAATTTTCATGATTTTCAAATAATTTAAAATTTTATATTCTATCTCAAATAAATATTATAAATTTAATTATATAAAAACAAAAAATAGTTTTAATAGTTTTTTGCTTTCAAATGAAGTGAAAAAATGATTCTAATTTGACCATTGATTTAATCTCAGTTAAACTAAATATTGATTGGACTAAAAATAAAATATTTTTATAATTTGGTAAAGTGAAATTCAAATCGATTTTGGAGAGCTGGCATTTCAAGGCATGATTAAAAAAATAAAATATACTATAATAATTTAAAAAATCATTCATAATTATATGGGCTTAGTTAATAAGATTCCACTGCATATGGAGTGGATTAATAATAAGCCTTTAGACAAGTTAGTAATTTGATATTGCTGAAAAATTGCATTTATCAACCATACTGTATATTATATTCACAAAATAATTAATGATTAAACTAAATGCCAAAATAATTCATTGTTTTTTATTAAATAATCAAAATGTTTTTTTAATAAAAGAATCATTTTGATGATTAGTTAGTATAATATTTAATACTCATCTTCTATTAACAGCCAAAAGAAGAAATACGAGCAATTTTTTATTCAATTAAGAGTCGGAGGCAAGGAGGTTGCAATCACCCTCTAATATATTGAGAAAATATTATGGAGTGCGGTAAGTGGTTGGAGGGTGCAATGTCAAAATATTTAATTATGAAGGGTTAAATATATTAAATTATTTTAAATTAAAACCACTTTAAAAGAATTAATAAGTTATGGGGACTAGAAGTGCTATTATACCATGTTTCAATTTTAACCAAGAGTGACATGTTTGTCACAATTTTTTAATTAAGTGACTAAATTAATACTTTCAAAGAAAATGACTTATTTGCTACTAAACTTATAATTAAGTGACATTTAATATAGTTTACCCCAAAATCAATTACCTTTAAAAGTTTGGAAAGATAATATGACTTTTGCGTAAGCTCTTAAATTTTTGAAAAAAAATTAATTAAGCCCCTAAATTTTCGTGTACTTAATTAAGTTCTTATACTCTAAAATTTCATCAGTCCACCCTTTTGACCAACGTTGACTGTTAAATCTAATAATTTTTTGGACCACTTGGTGCGGCGTATCGTATAACAGTGTTATCACTTGATATTTAAAAAATTCTTTAAAAGTTTTAATTTTTTTAAAAGTATATAAAAATAGTTTTCTGAAAAAATCTTTTAATGTCACATGACAGAATCGTAATGAGTTATGTGATAGTAATGTCTCAAGAAAAAAATCGTAAAAAGTTGATAGTCAAATTTAGTCAAAAGGCTTAATTGATTAAATTTATTAGTTTTATAACTTAATTGGGTGTAAAAAAATTTAGAGACTTAATTGATTTTTTTATCAAAAATTTAGGGGCTTGAGCACCCTTAAGCTTTTTTTTTTTAACTTTCTCCTTATAACGGGGGATTTAATGTTTGAAGGATACTTCCCCTATCTGTGGGCGTTACCTAAATGAACCCAACAACCAACCAAAAACCCATAATTTTCTTCAATTCGATTCATTCATGCACTGGCACTCACGTCCCCTCGAATATGCCCATTGCCAACCGCTGTCATGCCATATTCCGTCCATAACAAAAGAAAAAGGATTAACTTTATCGGACACCCTCAAATCATGGGTCAAATTTTAAACTAGCCCTCAAATTTCAAAACATTTAAATTATATCCTTAAATTAAAACGTCGTTTTACTTGTCAACTTTGGCTTTAAATGCTAATTTGGATCCGGCGCAAGTAAAAACATTTATTAATATATACATATTTGAAAAAAAGGAATCATGTCATATTCGAGTTTATATTCAACACCAAAGTTGACGACATGACTAGCACAAAAACCAAATTGAAATGATACTTTAATTTGAGGTTTCAATTAAAATAATTTTAAATTTAGAATTTGACTCAAAGTTTGATGATGTATATTTAATTAACCCACAAAGACAAAAAAGGTAATTAATTACTAGAGAGCTAGGTGGACCAAAGGAGACTGGCATTTATCACTTTCATCTTTATCATATAGAACAAGAGGTTGGAGGAACGTCCATGTCTAAGAACATGGGAGGTTCAAATATTTAAGGGTTCTTGTATAATTTATTAAAATGAGGCCCTTAAGTTATAGTATGAAAGTGGTGTAAGATTTTTTTTAAAAATAAAATTCTCTTAATATAAAAAAAGTATTAGATTAATCTCTTGATCAACATAATAATCACTTATAAACATATAAAAATCTAATATTTTCACTTAAAAATATTGTTCTTCTTACATATTTCGAAGAAAAATCATTTACAACACTTTCAATGTCAACTTATTCTAAAAGACCACTCTCGATTGTCGTCAAAGCAAGTTCGTTTAGCCTTTTTCTTGCAACATAATTGTCCGTAAGTATGACATCACAAACTACAATTTTAAAAAGTTTCTTTTTACAAAAGCAATAATAATATGAATAGTCAATAGGATTCTATATGCAATTTTCGCATTTGAAAAACAATTAAATCATTTTGAAAAACTTTAATAAGTTCATTGCTCATGTTTTACTTGCGTAAAAGCTCTCTAAGTAATTTCAGCTCAACAAATAATTTATTTCTATTAACATCAGATAACTCACATTTTCTAAGAGCATTTTTAAAATTATTACGATGAGATTTGAGATCAACGTCATCAAATAAATGTAATTATCAGAATGAAACAAGAAGCCAAAAATATTCTCATATAACTTGAGCAGTTATATACTATATCTTTTAAGGTTAACTTTTAATTAACATATTCTACTTTAGATCTAGTTGTTAAAACAAAATTATGGTCACAATTAATGCTTTGGATTAAAAAATATTTTAAGAAAATTGTTATATATATATATATATATATAGTTCTGGCCCTTTATTTTTCGGGACCCCTTGCGATGATACCTATCAAACATATCGAAAATCACCTCTGCTAAGGACCCTTCTGACTTTGAAAGTTTTACTGGTTTAACGACACATCATCAACCTGTCTCAATCCTCTGGTCCCCAAATTTCACTTCTCTTCTTACCCACTTTTCCCCACCTCCTATGATTGGTTAAAGCACCGAGATATGAACTAATTCATGGCCGAAATATCTGAATTCCTTGTAGATACTCCAACAGTCTTGGACATCAAAACTCTATAATTGTCGTGGATTTCTTATTCCATGGACTCCTAAAAGTCTTCCACGTGTAACCAATTTTGACAAACAACATCCGACGTACATAGAATGTCGAATAATTAGCCTTTTTTTTGAACATTTAACGAGTCTAGAATTTGAATATCAACAAACATCCAATTTCGGTTTTTCAATGATTGGTGGTGTATGAAGAGGACAAATTGTTTACAAACAATATCCCTGTTGTTCCCGTTTATCATGCTATGCAGCAAAAGAACAAATCGTATGTACAGAACCCTTCTAATAACCGGCCAAACAAGTGTTCCCTTTGTTTTTCCCACGAGTTATCCGCATCGAGAGTGAAAATATCCACGACGTGGGTCTAGTTATAAGATAATGGTCCGAAATCAGAATTGAAGAAACCATTTCTGAAGCACAAACGTACACCAAAATCTCCAAGTTGAAGCGGCACGTAATGTAGCGTGGCATCAGCAGGCAAAGAATCTCAGGTTTGTGATTCATATACCTCACTATTCACGCTTTGAAAATGAGATTTTTAGAGGGATAATTAATGGAGAGAAAGGATAAATACCAATGCTTGAAAAATCAGACCCGAGACTGAACCGGATACACTTATGGCTGTTGGTTAAACAAGTTATAATGCAGTTATTAAACTTTAGTTTTTGCATTATTTTGGTTATTAGATTTTTAAAAGTTTCAATTTCAATACTAAACTTTTGATATTTTTTTTCATTTAACTGTTAGATACGAAATTACGTTACGACATAGAAAATAAATTCAACTTAATATTAAAATTATAATTGTATGAAAAGTAATACGTGCAAAACAGTACAGTATTGGTCTAATGACCCTTCTCCGATCAGCTCTGGGTGCACCCCAGTTAATTTTGATATTTGCAATGTTCCTAATTCTCAACAAAATGTAAAGAAAGCTGCTATGTAACCATATTTTGTCTGGGGCAAACTCAGATTACATTATTTTTTATAAAATATATTATTATTATTATTAAAGTTAAAATAATTGTTGAATTTGTTGGGTTTTAGTTTACATTGGGTTTGAAACAATTTGATATTGGTGTTGGGTTCCCAAATTATTAAGAGCATGGGTTTTAACTTTTGGGCTTTTAGGTAATCCAAACTCATTTATTTTTATGAATTTATGGATAGAAAGTTGGTTAAAGTTTGGAAGGACTCGGCTTACTCCGGATGCCGCGATCAGTTTATTCGAGTCGAGTTTAAGTCGGGTCATTTCGAATTATATTGATTTTTGGTTCATGTTATTTTTTTATTTAAATTTAATTATGATATGAATTAGATTTAGTTCGAGTTTATAATATTTCTGGTCAGGCCAGATCAATATTGGATCTGTTGATTTTTTGAGCTGGGTCAATATCGAACCTATCGAGTTTTTGTTCGGGTCAATATCAGATAGATTAATTTTTTGGGTCAAGTAAATTACCAGCTTGGTCATTTTCTGTTCGGGTCAATTTTCGATTCTAGGCAACCTTTGGTTCTTCGAGTTAATTACACTTGAGTTGGGTATGTGTCCAATCGAGTACATGTAGAATTATTGACATATTCTTGTAAAAAAGGTGTTATTTTTTGTCAATCTTTTCATTAAGGTTCAATTTCAACTCTTAACCATTTAATGTTACGAATTCAACAATATTTAAGGGATGATAATTTGACTCAAACTGACCCTATAAGACGTGTTAGAGTTTATAACTTGAATTTCCTATTGTGGCTTTTATCGAGTTTCAACTGATTGTTTTCTGTTTTTTAAATAAAAGTTTTACATAAATTTTAAGACGGTAAAAATTTGATTTTAATAGAATTAAAATTGGACTATGTAGAAATTATTTAATGAAAATAATAATAATTTTATCATAATTAATTAATTATGGATTAAAATTAATTTGGGTATATTTTAATTATTGGACATTTAATTGGATATTTGAATTTTTGACTTTTCATATATATATATATATATATATATATTTTTAAGTTAGTATATTTGTATTTTAATTAGAATAGTACTACTAATTCATTTAAATGTCTTCATATATTTTCTAATAAATAGAAATTTATTATGAATATTTATCTATGTGGATGTCTATCATGATAAGAACTTTATTTAAGAGATTTGATTACTTTATCAATACAAATATTATCTTCATTAATTAGAGTTTCATGTATTATGTACTTTTTATGCCTATAAATAGATGATTTGATGAAGACATTGTATACACTTAAATATTCAGAATAAATACAAATTTCTCTTTTTCTCTATTTCTTTATTATTATTTTTTATTATTTTATTTATAACATGTTATCGACCCAAGTTTACTAAAAAATATTGACCAAGAGGATCGTGCGGAAGATGAGATTATTAACAGTTTTGACTTATTCCGATGTTAGTTTTAAGTGTGCAAAAATTGTACCGGTATTCAAAATCCAACCGTAAGTAAGCATCCACCACTTATACTCCCATCAGTCTCGGGTTTCACCAAAGGCCCATTGGAGCCGTTTTCACCCACTGCGATAACTAGGTGAAATACAAGCAAGAATTGCAAACCCCAATGGTAAGAAATTGGTTATGTTATTATTAATCTTTGTTACTTGCTATAATACCCAAAAAAATTTGGTATTAATGAATCAATATGAAATAGGTATTAAATCATAGTATTAAACATTTAGAAAAGAAATCGTTTATTTATTAAACTCTAATATTAATATTTTTTGTTTGAATAAATTTGATTTTTTTCTTTCTTTATTTTTTTGAGAATTGATATTTTTAACGTGTTTTGAGCTTTACATGATATCTTTAAATGGCTTGAAAAGAGATATAACATAAAGAGACCATGAGAAGCTGCCTTGGTCATTTGCTATGTCTTCATCGTCCTCGAGAGAAAAATCAATATCGATAAATTCTACTTTTATTTTTATTCTTTAAAATACGATTTTAAAGTGAGATAAATCATGGCGATTTTGAATCTACAAGAAGAGTTATTATAAATTCTATATTTGCTCGAAAAGAATAATTCTTCTACGTCAAAAAAACTCGACTATAAACTTCTCCCAAGTTTAAGTAACGAAAATTCGTCATGATCCAAGAATTTTTATGGGAGGTATCCCTGAATTGAATGCAAGCACGATGTTTATTTCATGCTATTATTGAATTTGTTGCAGTGAATACAACCATGATAAATCACTATTCAATTAGTGAACATAAGTCAGATATGATTTAAGTTACTTCACAATTGACGTCATATGGTTAAAGTATCACCGATAAGGATATGTTAATAAAAATATACTCCATTATTTGCGCAAATAATATTATCCAGCAGATAAAATATCGAGAAAAAAGTTTTAAAGGTCCACTGCCTCTACTCCATTCCCTGAAGTGAATATGAGATTATATAATAGAAAGAATAAAGGCCACATTAATATTTGTGGTCGCGGTTGATGCCATGAACATAGACATGGACAATATGATTAAGAATGCTTATACTCACCAGAAGTTAGGTTATAAGGATGACAAGAGTGATAAAGATTATTCTAAGGAAGTAAAATCCTTTTTATTACCAATATGATGTTATAAACCATTGGTTTTGTACTTGTCGTACGCTAAAAATATCAACAATCATTGAATGATAAAGGAAATAAATTAGAAGCAAATTTTGTTTGTGAAAATAACGAAGATGATTTTAGTCCAACTCATTTGGACGTTGTTAATTTTCTTATAACCCCTGAAAGGAATAATCATCTTCTAATTATTCTCATAACCTTGAAGGAATTATTGATCTTTTAATTTACTTTGCTTTATGTTTATTTAATTTACGCATTAATTATTTACATTATATATATTATAACATTTATTTATTTTGTTTAAAATGATTATTTATCAAATGAAATCTATGGTGACACTTTATGCTTAGCAGAAGCATAAGAAAAAAGCACATTTGTCCGATTGGCCAAGCTGTTCATCTTTGTTCCCTCATATTCTCTTAGGTCATGGGATCGAGACCCACTACGAGCACCCCCTTCCTTTCTCCTAGAGTCATCATTCCCCTCTCCTCTAGGTAGGAATAGGATTAGAATTAGGATTTGTAAAAAAAAAAAAGCAGAAGCATAAGAAATATTTTCCCATTTAAATGCAAGGAAAAATATGAGTACTATATCTTAAAGTATTGAAAATATTGATGCTTTAAAATAACAATAAGTTCTTGAGAGAAAGCACATTATGAAAAGTGCATAATTGTGAATATTGTTATAATTACCGCTAATGGTAATAATATCGTCACCACCAGAAGTGAAAATTTTACGAGAGCAATAAGATTTCTCAAAATAATCCTTCGAGAATTATAGATAACATATGTTATCAATTGACATATGAAATAAGCTAATATGAATATAAGTTTTGATAGCGGAAAAAATAGTTGAAAGCTCTAGAAGAGCTATATATTGCTACCAAAAGAATAATTTTCACTGAAAGTTACAGAATAGCTAAATATATTCCTATTCAAAGAAATAATTTTTGGTGTACAATGTATCATCAAGTTTCAAAGAAACTTGCATTTCAAAATTTGTATTAAACATATACAATTGAGATTGAATCACATGTTATGGTAAACCAGAAGTTTACAAATTTACAGATATATGTATACACATACATATAATTGGCATGATCGGTTCGACCATCCTGATCAATAATGATTGTTGGGATGATCAATCGACATCGAAAGGCCAAGAGGGGGTGAATTGGCGATTTAAAAAATGAAGGGAGGCAAATGGAAGATTAAAATTGAAGACACAAGGATTTATAGTGGTTCAAGCTTCTAACAAGCTCTACATCCACTACCTTAGCTCCCACTAAGGATTTTAACCAATTCACTATTGAATTCTTCCTCTTTTCTAGGCTAAGGAGGTAACCGATACAATCGATCAAAGCTTTTTACCCAAAGCTTGATCAAGGCTCACTCTTTTGCAAGAAAGAAAATGGCAAATGGATAAAATCCTCACAAGGTAAATATTTGCCCAATTTACAAGAACACTCAACCCCAAACATGAAATAAAAGATTACAATAAAATACGCAAGTTGGGTACAAGGTTTTGACTCTAAGAGCTCAAAGGGTTGGATTTTGCTTGAATGCTTGAATGTTGTTCAATAAATGTTCAATATTTGTTGTAGTAGCTTTGGAGACTTGTATTTATACCCTCTCATTGATTTCTAGCCGTTTGGGTGGTTGGAGTATTGAATATAGCTGTTGAAGAGCTAATTTCCCGCAATAAATGCTACCTGCCAACCATCCGTATCGATACACGAAGTCCCATATCGATACTTGTTACAAGAAGAATATAGCCATTGTGCAGTAGCTTATATGAATATAAGTTTTGATAGCGGAAAAAATAGTTGAAAGCTCTAGAAGAGCTATATATTGCTACCAAAAGAATAATTTTCACTGAAAGTTACAGAATAGCTAAATATATTCATATTCAAAGGAATAATTTTTGGTGTACAATGTATCATCAAGTTTCAAAGAAACTTGTATTTCAAAATTTGTATTAAACATATACAATTGAGATTGAATCACATGTTATGGTAAACCAGAAGTTTACAAATTTACAGATATATGTATACACATACATATAATTGGCATGATCGGTTTGACCATCCTGATCAATAATGATTGTTGGGATGATTAATCGACATCGAAAGGCCAAGAGGGGGTGAATTGGCGATTTAAAAAAATGAAAGGAGGCAAATGAAAGATTAAAATTGAAGACACAAGGATTTATAGTTGTTCAAGCTTCTAACAAGCTCTACATCCACTACCTTAGCTCCCACTAAGGATTTTAACCAATTCACTATTGAATTCTTCCTCTTTTCTAGGCTAAGGAGGTAACCGATACAATCGATCAAAGCTTTTTACCCAAAGCTTGATCAAGGCTCACTCTTTTGCAAGAAAGAAAATGGCAAATGGATAAAATCCTCACAAGGTAAATATTTGCCCAATTTACAAGAACACTCAACCCCAAACATGAAATAAAAGATTACAATAAAATACGCAAGTTGGGTACAAGGATTTGACTCTAAGAGCTAAAAGGGTTGGATTTTGCTTGAATGCTTGAATGTTGTTCAATAAATGTTCAATATTTGTTGTAGTAGCTTTGGAGACTTGTATTTATACCCTCTCATTGATTTCTAGCCGTTTGGGTGGTTGGAGTATTGAATATAGCTGTTGAAGAGCTGATTTCCCGCAATAAATGCTATCTGCCAACCATCCGTATCGATACACGAAGTCCCGTATCGATACCTGTTACAAGAAAAATATAGCCATTATGCAGTAGCTTATCGATACGCGGGAGGGCGTATCGAAACGGTTATAGTATAAAATTGGGGGCGTATCGAAACGAAATAGTCGTATCGATACGAATTTTGCTCACTAGATTCTTAGATGAAAAATGGTATCAGTATGCCTAGTGGAGTATTGGTACGGGTAACAAAAATTAAAAGTTTAGGATTCCAATAACTGACAAGGCAACGGTCGAAAAAATTAATGCAAAGATCTTGAAGATCTCGACACACCGTATCGATACGATAGTGACCGCATCGGTACGCTTAAGCATATCTTTAAACCCAGATGAAGGCCGTATTGAAACGCCTAAGTTAAAACATGTGCCCAGATGAAGGCCGTATCGAAACGGGCAAGGCGTATCAAAACGCCTAGCTTAAAACACTTGCCCAGATGAAGGCCGTATCGGTACGGTTTGCAAAACCAAATTCTAGTGACAAAAATCCGTATCGAAACACCAACGGGTGTATCGATACGCCTAGGCGTATTTGTGTATTTTGGCTTGAAAACACTTAGAAGAACTTTGGGTTTAAGGTTTGGACTTAAAAAAATTTTCCTTGTCATTATGTGAGACCTTTGAGTACTTAAAATTTTATTTTCTTTTACAATTTGGTCCTTAAACAATTTGTTATATCAAAATCGAATTTAGGTTTTACAATGATGCAGAAAATTATTAATATTTACAAGCACGCATATTAAAAGAACCTTAAGTTCTTGTGGTACTTGTTCTCAAAGGAATTGATTAAATTTCACATATTAAAAGAACTCGAAGTTCTTGTGTTGCTTGTTCTCAAAAGAATTGATTAAGGTCCCACTTACCAAAAAGAACTTAAAGTTCTTGTACTAACGCTGAGATTGCATATTTGAATGAAAAATGGGCCTATTTATCCAAAATATGGAAATTTTCACATGATTTTAGTAGATGCATTTACATATGTATTATTATCTTACAACTAGAAGTTTGTAAGATTGATTAGAAAAATATTCAGATTAAGTAATTAAGACTATTTGTCTTGCTAAAGTTAGTGGATTTATATTTTAGGCTATATTAGTTGAAATAACTATTACAAAGCCTATTGATTATGAAGAAAACAACTTAGCAAAAATTTGATTGAATGCCTCATCTTTAATAGCTAAACTATGAGAACAAAACATTTATTATCTATATGGTATTTCACATATAGCAACACTTGTACGCATCAAGCCAACGAGTTATAATAAACTTCCCGTGTTATTGGTTTTTAGTCAGAAGCCATAAATTTCCTATTTTAGAATGTGCGATATATAGTTAAATTATTCCACCACAACGCACAAAATGTGTATACAAAAAATATTGAGAATATATATATATTAAGTATGAGTCTCATTTTATGTTTAAATTCTTAAGCATTAATTGGAGAATCATTTATGACATAATTTTTCTCAACATCAGGGGGAGAGAATAATTAGTTGGATAAATAAGGAAAATGAATTATCATTATTTAGATCCTCATATATGAACCAAAAGTTTATAAGATAATTCATGTTATTATATGTCAACTGCCAGACATATTTACTGACCTAATGCTCTAAAATGCTCTAAATTTGAATTACATGTTAGAGCGAATGGATGTAAATCATGCATGAAGCATGATAATTGAAACTAGTTCCAATGATCAAAATTCTCGTAAATAGAAAGTAATATGAGATGGTCATATATTAGAGGCGGGTGCTCCTGAAGCGACCCAAGACATAACTAATAATAAAACTCATAAAGAGCTTCAGGTACCTGAAATAAAGATTGAAAAGAGATCTGGATAAGTTATGTCACTACGAAAAAATAATAGAACCGAAATAGAAAAATTATCGACAACGATTTTCCAGGCAATATTTAGTAGATGTAAAGAAACAAAATGAGAATCATGTATAGAAATTTATCACTCTATTGAGAAGTTTCATGTGTAAAAAGGATAAATTCAAAAAACAACAAAAAGAATGAAGTGATTCACTGTTCAATATTTTCGAGAAAATAATTTTTTTACAAAACTTATTGTAATAATCAATTTTTTGTTAAATTGAGTGATTGTTAAGAGTTTATAGAGTTATTAATGGATTCTACTTTATTCAATTAGGAAAAATTCTTTCAATGGTAGTAACAAAAATAAAAAGAAAACCAAAAAAATGACTGCGAATAACCAAGATTCATAGGGTGTTGAATTACCATCAACTAACAGTAAACACGTCATACGATAGAATCTGTAATATGCGAAGGTTGAATAAATATTGTAGAGAAGGTTGAATATTAGAGACAATTTCAAGTTGTATTTCTCATTTCTTTTAGTTTTATTTACCATTATGTTTTAGAAATTGGTTGTTGAAAATATTAGAGAAATGTCCAGTTTTACTGGAACATTTTTTTTTTTTAATTTATTCTCATTCACTTCCTATCATTTGGTGTGATAACACGAATGCCATAGCAACCAATCTTGTGCATCATATTGAAATGAAACGTGTAAAGCTTGACTTTATTTTATCGAAAAATGTAATAATTGGTCAATTCTAGTTGGTCACAGATCTGTAATATGTGAAGTTGTAGATTTTCTAATCAAACCTTTGCGTTCAAGTTTCCTTACTCATATGAGACAAAATTTAAAGGTCACATAATAAGGTGCATGAAGAACAATCATATGGAAGAGTGTCCGTTAGTCAGACGGAAGTTGGTGGAGACTAATAGATTACGTCCCAAAATTTTGAAAAATTAAAATTAAAAATAATTTGGCTTTTTTTAAGATTTTTAAAAATTTATATAAGTTTTAAAACTTTGGATATTTTAATTAAAACTTTTTTCATTATTTTTAAAAATTATTATTAAATCTCTTAAAATTATTAAAAAATTTAGTTTAAGCTTCTAAACTTTTTATAAAATTTAAGTTAACTTCCCAAAATTCTTACTCAATTTCCGCCACTAACGAGTCATCACTTGAAACAAAACGATGCTTCTCTTTTATTTGTCTTGTAACGCTTTATCATTACATGCTGAATATGTTTTTTTATTTTTATTCCAGCTATCTATGTCTTAAGAATTTAAGATACGATTATGGTAATGTCTGGAAATCATCACCAACTCCTAAACTAAGGTCAAACTGTTTAATAAGTACGTGTAACATTTTCATAAGAATGTTCTAAATTTGAGAAAAACAAAAATTCTAGAAACAATGCGGATATATCTTATTACTAAAGGGAGACGATAATTAAACTCTCCATTTTTTTAACAAATACTAATCTAATCATAATTTTATCTAGAAGGGAAGAGAAGGGGGACTCTAGAGAAAGAATGTGAGTGCTCCTAGTAGGTCTTGAACTTATAACCTACGGGAATATGAGAGAACAAAGATGAACAGATTGACCAACCAGCCAAATATACTTGCTCAAACTCTCCAATTTATTAAAACAACTTCAAAATGATCGGTTATACGAACATGATATAGATATGTATTTTTATTTATAAACTGTTAATTTTAAAATTTAAAACAAAAAATATCTTAAACACGATTATGATATTACGAATACCCTAATTTTCTATGTATTCTAATCATATAGTTATTGGTGGCCCAAAAAAGCTAAAAAATCAAAGTCCAATTAAATTCTTTAAATGGGTACATTAAAATTTCAAGATAAGGACTTATAGTTGAATAAAGGTGTGATTGATTGAAGTTGTTTTCAGAAAATTCATAAAAAACAAATTAATATTTTTTAATTTGGGGTTACATTTAATTTAATATACAATGAGTGAATCGGATGACACATCATTAAAAAATTAAAAATAAATATATTAAAATCTAATTCATTGATATTAGGAGTGGGCAAAACTCGACTCAACTCGAAAAATTTAAATTATTCAACTCGGCTCAACGCAAAAAAATCTGACTCATTTTGGCTCGACTCATAATTTTATAAACTCGAATTGACTCAGAAAAAATTCAAATAAAGTTCGAGTTATAAAATAGAAATTCGAGTAACTCGATTAACTCAAAATTTTTAGTAATTAGTTGATCAGTTTTCAAGTTCGAGTCGAGTCTGTCAATTTTGCATGATATATTATGTAGATCACATGTGAAAATATGAAGAAATATGTATGCATATCGTATATGAATATAAAAAGCCATTTAAATTAGAATCAATATGTATTATAACATTATAATTAAATTGTATAGAAACTCGAAAACTCGACTCGATTTTAAAAAAAATTAAATAAAGTTTGTATCGTAAAATAGGACTTAAAACTTGAATAACTTGAAAATTTTAGACTCAACTAGATCGAACACTCGTACCTAATTGATGCCATGCCATTCAAACATAAATCAGTCAAATTAACTATAAATAATAAATGGGCCTTCCTCTATAACTTAGTTTCCAAATAGGCCAATTCGGCCTAATCATTCAAGGTAGAAGTGTTAACAGAACACAGATTCTATAGATTCTTTATTTCACAAGACAAAAACTAATGTCTATTTTTTTTTTTGAACAAAAGACTAATGTCTAGTTATGAAACCTTGAGGAGGGGTGTTGTGTTTCATGCACCATAGCCAATTGAAGGGCCCCAAACATGTATTATTGTGGATAAGCATTCCTTGGTTGAGCAACATCATGTACCGTCCAGACCATGTTAGCTTGTTCAGCCCACAACCAATGGAGTTATTCAAAGTATCTAAAAAAAACTAAAAAATACTTTGATACACAAGCTTATGGTTTAGGGTTTAGATATGTAGGTTTTGGTTTAGGGTTTAGGGGTTTAAGTTGTAGGATGTAAAATTTAAGGTTTATGGTTAAAATTTAGAGTTTAGAGTTAGGACTAAGGATTTAAGTTCTAAATTTTATAATTTAAATATGAAAAATTGTGCATATTTTTTACACAATTTAAATATCAAAATATAATTGAAAACCCTCCAAAGTTTCAGCCATTTTATGTTGGAAAATGTAAAGACTAGTAAAAAAGGGTAGGCATGATATTTATGGTTAAATTTAGACAAACTACTTAAGTTTTCTGTACGAGGATTTGAATTTAAGATATGGCTTTATGCCCTGTGACTGAATCATTTTTTCCCTAAATGATTCAATTGGCTATACTAAAATGAACTTTTTCTAAAAAAAAACTGGAGAAAATTATTTAAGTACGATGGAGATGAACATTCACACGCGTGGCATATGCTGTCCAATTGATGGAAAGCTTTTTTAAAAAAGCAAAAGCAAAAACCGAAGACCTAATCACTCTAAACTATTTAAGGCCCACATTTATATGATTATGTTAATCTGTGTTAAACAGATCACAGTTAATTTACGAATAAAATATATTCAAAATCCAACGAAATGGGCAAACCAGACACAAATACAAGGTAGAAACAGACAAAAACCTGTTATTATTCTGCCCATTTGTAATCATTACATCATTAAAAGAACAAATGTGAATGAAATTGAAAGAGTTATTATCCTAAATCCACCCTTTCCAGGTTTTACTTTTTCCCTTTTTGGGGCTGTATTGCAATTTTTTTTCCTTTCCTTTCATTTTGATTTTTATTTTATGGCCGTTTCTCTGTTTCATGTGTCCTGGTTAGTTTTATAGTGACGGACACTAATTGCCGTTTCGTGTGCCTGTTAAAGTTGATACTTTAATCATGACAACAACCTCCGCCACGACGTTAGTTGATTTCCACCCATCACGGCGGCTACTATTTATCAACCAATTAATATACGTATCAGAAAGGTGAAGTACTGGGGAGAAAGGTAAGCAAAGAATCAATAATTAACAACTTCAAATACCTCTAGAGACAGCAAGAGAGAGGTTTTTCTAGGTACAAGAGCCTATCCTTTGAACTATTTCAAAATATGTATATCTAAAAAATAGCAATAAAATGATGAAGAAAAAGGGAAGCATGCGAGGGATTGTTGATGAGTCTTTCTTTAGGCGTCATCAACATAGCTTGCATGTGAAAGCTCCTTTATCCATTCAAAGGTTCGATGACGAGACAAAGCTTGCTTTTTCTTCTTTTTCTCTTCAATGGCGGCAGCATGCGATGTTGCTTTGTCTTTCTCACTGTTCTTGTTACTTTTGGTGACGACTACGTTGTTCAATGGAACGGTTTCAACTGCATTAACTGAACATGAGCATCCACTAAGCAATCCCATTCTCTTTTCTAAGAACCCTCGGTTCAACTCTTGCCGATTCTTTGCAACTTCAGCACCACCATTGTTAACAACAACATTCTTGGTGCTTGAACTGCTGTTACTGCTATTACAACTACTGTTTCGGCTAACGGAAGTTCTGTTACCATTGTTGTTGTTGCTACGAAGTTTCAAGTTTTGCAATTCAAGCTCTGGTGCTCGAACCAAGCCTAACCTGAAAAATTCCCACATCGATGATCTCTGGTTTCTGCTGCTGGCATTTGGTGTTCGGGTTTTGGACAATCTGATTTGTGGTTTCGGGCTCGGATATGTGTTGAAGTTGTTTCTGATCTTGGTACTTTCCATTCTCGCTGCCATTGAATTACTGCTACTCGTTGAGTAATGGCTACTTCTAGTGCTGCTGCTACTAACATTTGTGAACCTACTTAATGAGCCACGGTCCAAGGACTCCGACCTCGATAAGCACACACTAGTGTTGTGGCTATCTTGCCGGAACCCCGTTATGCCACTGTCGAAACTGATCGAGTGACGCAGGGGTAGAATTTGGCCTTTGAAGAACACGTCATCCGCGGCACACATCTCTGGTTTTATCGAAAGAGAGCCACCCCATGAGCCAAAGTTGAAATCTTCTGCTGTTTGAACCGGTTCACCATCTTCTTGAACCAGCCGGTTCCCTTCTTTAATCAAATTGACAGGCAAATCACACAGCGACAACACTTCTTCTTCTTCCTCTGCTTCACATTCTTCTTCATCACAATATTTAACTGCAACACCCTCCATTCCTTTGAAACTCAATACAAACTTTTCGATTTCAAACACCGTTTTGGGTCGTCCTGGACTGAAACAAAGGGTGCAGAAATGTGATTTTATAAAAAGAAGAAAGCGCAAATTTTGAATTGCAAGAGAGGGGGCTTAGATTTTATGCTTTAGTGGGGCTAAAGCTAGAAGACAATGAGGCATGTAAACTTTATATAAAATGTTGTAATAAGTTGATTTATAATAATGTGAAATACTGACTCTCTAGGATTCCATTTAATGAATCGAATTCTTTTGGGTAGATTCACGATAAAGAAGTTTGAAGTGACAAATGTTTTATTGAGATTGAGACCAAAAGAGACTGGAGACACATGAAGGGTTGGTGTGGTTTTTAATACAGTTTTTATGTGTATAATCTTTTTTCCTATTGTGTGGTGCAAAATGGGGCATTTGGGGGGAGCTTTGGATGTGAAAGATGGAAGGTGCCTTTGCTGGTGAAGCAGGAAAGGAATGACTTGTATTGGGATGTAGGCTAAAAGCTTTAGTGTACCAGCTAAAAATGTGAAAGAAAGAGATTTAAATTTATGGACCACATGTCTTAATTTGAAGAATGAAAGGCTGAAGTTTGCATTGATTACGTCCAACATATCTGTTTGTTTTGAAAAAAAAAAAAAACAGATTCAGAAACAATTTGTGGTTAAATTTCATTAATGTTGTTTCATATCTATACACTAAGGCTTTGTTTTTTTTTGCGATGGGAAATCAAGGTTTGAGGCAAAACTAAGGTTTTACAAAATTAACTTTTGTCAAATTAAGGTTTGAGAAGCTAGTTGAGGGGCAAACCAAAGTTTTTGACACTCAAAAGTTGAGGTTTTTTGTTTTTAAAATTTTTTGGATGGAAAAGCTAGTCTGAGAAGCCAAACACAACAAAAAAAAAGCCAAAATTTGAAAGTTAAAAATCGAAAAGATTTTTTTTGACACATTACCCTCTCTTCTTCTTTAAGTTCTGAGTTCAATACTATTAGGAGTATATTTTTCCTCTCTTTTTATGAATAAGAATTATTTAACTAAAAATTTAAAAATAAAAAAAAGATTTTTTGAATTCATTGTTCATATTAATACTATATTTAAATCTCTGTTGGTACAACCGAAAGAAAGGTAGAAGGAAAAGAAATTTGAAAGGAAAACAAATTGATGAGTTGTTTGATACCAAGGGAAATGGGAAGGAAAGAAAACCAGGAAAGAGACACTTTTCTTTGTTACCATGTAAATTGGTATCCGTCCAATTTTGGATGAAAGAATTTAAAAAAAAGTGATTTAATCTAGTTTTTAGGAGTTTAGGTTGTAAATTTAATATCATTATGAGTATTTTTTTTTCTTCTAAGAAAAATTTGTTAAAAAAATTTAAATATTAAAAAAATTTGAGTTCAGTACTCGAATTAACATTACACTTAACCAAGATACGAGTAGTTCATGAGTTTAAGTTTTGTAATAGATCGAACTATGTTATAGCAAGACAAAATTGAACGACTATATTATAATTTTAAAATAAATAACATAGGTAGATATATATATATATATAAATAAAACACATAACATATAAGAAAATAATAGGAAGAGGTTACATCATATCATTTAATCTTTCATATAATTTGCTTATTCGTTTTGTGTTCAATTTTTAGGTTAATTTATGATATTCATTCTAAAATTATATCATAATCAATCTATAACTATGACAAGTGATCGAACTTAATATTATTTAAAATTATAGTGCAACCCCACTTTTTACCGCTCTCACATTTTTTCTGCAGTGGTTGTTATTTTTTTCTTGAGAGTTTGTAAATAGTTTTTAAGTTTCTCAAGCCAATGGTGGCGGTTTTGGCCGTCTACCGAGTGATAATTTCTTTTTTATTTTTTTGTTTTCTTCTTTTGCTCCTTTTTTTATTTTTTATTTTTATTTTCTTTGGCTGTTTTGGCATGTTCTTCATCTGCCGTTATGACACGTTCTTTATTTGCCTCTATGGCACGCTAATATTGAAGACGTCTACAATCTGGTGTATGTTACAGTTGAATCTTACCGCACAACATTGCGTGGATTGTTTGTTTGTGAAGTTAACCAAGACGTTTTTCTCTCCTTTTGTTGATTGGAGTAATTCAATGATCTGCGCTCTTCCAGTGAGCACTCCAAAATTTCGCTGTAGTGATAGATTTGAAGAACACTGATAAGATTTTATGAGAAGATTTAAATTTATTATTCATGTTTGCATATTCTTTGCTTTTATACGTTTATTTTTTATATTTTAGGGTATGCTTATCTATGTTTTCTCATTATTTTAATGAAATCTAATGTTTGATTAAAAATATTATTTATTAGCAACCATTTAAAAAGTTATAATGTAATTATTGACATTATACCCATACCACCACTAACTACACTACTGTTATGTGGCAGTTAAACTTCTCTTCTAGTTTTCAAACTTCATTTTCTTCGTTGTAATTTTTTAATACCAACAACGGTCTTTGGCTGTTTTGCTGGTTTGTATATCAATAAAATTCATCTTTTTTTGATGAATACTTTATTTTTAAGTTTTTTCTTATTTTTGTTTTACATTGTTTGCATATTATTTGCTTTTATACGTTTATTTTTTTTTATGTTTGGGGTATCTTTTGTGATTTATTGTTTGGGTGACTATGTATAATCTAGCGTTTTGTCAGTGAAGGCATTATTTTAATAAAATCTAATGTTTGATTAAAAACATTATTTTGCTTTCTTCATAACCATTTAAAAAGTTATAATTTTCTTATTGACATTATTCCCAAACCACCAATTTTATTTTTATGTCTTTCATACCCTATAAATTTTATTAAGCATTGAATTTTAATGTTTGTGGTGTGATTCTTTTGTAATCCTTTCAATTTAAATATAATAAGTAAATTTCTCTTGTTCAAAAAAAAGTTATGGTTAAAAAAACAATTATTAATACTGTTTTTTGGACAAAAACATCTTTTTCTTTTTCTTCAATTTTTTAGAGACTATAGCTCCATTAGTCCCTCTTAAGTACGCCCCCGACTCCGACTATAACTAAAAATAATTTCTTTAAATTAATAAAAATCATTTAAAATATCTATATTGTAAGACTAATTTAATCAATATTTACAAATTTTAAAAATAATTATTTCCAACGATATTATATATAATAAAAAATTAAATTGATAATATAATCTTATAAATCTATACTTTGATTTTTGTTCACTTTTTAACTAAGTTGTCCTTAGGGATGATCATCAGGCGAATTTTTTACCGTCCTGACTCGACGTTACCTCTTCTAAATTAAGAATAGCCTCTCTCATCTCGAACCCAATTAAAGAATTTTATTATAGAAAACGAACAAAAGTATCAAAAATGAATAAAAAATGCTTTAAGAAAAGGAAAAAACTTTGATACACAGGCCGTGTAAACTTTAGTTTATACGTGCCTTTTAGTTTTAGGGGTTAGAGTTTTAGTTTAGGGTTTAAGGTTTAGGGGTTTAGGGGTTTAGGTTGTAGGGTTTAGAATTTAATGCCAGTGTTTAGAATTTAGTGTATATGTTTTAAGGTTTAGGGTTATGAATTTAGAATTTGAGTTTTTATAGTATAAATACACAAGCTTGTGTAAAATTAATTTTACACAGTATGTGTATCAAAGTTTTACCCTTAAAAAAGCCGATGAAAATATGGTACAGGACGTTGGATGAAAAAAAGTATATTAAATCTCAAAAAATTAAAAAAATCATAAATAACCAACAAAATTACTTGAAGGATAAATATAATCCACGGATGACTCAATCAATACTTGAATCAAGATTCATTATTTTAAACTTTCTTTGTTGTTCATCGGAATTTGAAACTCTCACCAAATCAAACGAAAGTTAAACTAAATCATGAAAAAAAATACTCATTAAGTAAGATAAAAATATTTTAGTATCGCTTAAGCATGTTTCCAGCTCGAGATTTTGTAAATGCAGAAAATTTTTGCAAGAAGATTCATCCACCAAAAACTAGGTGTACGACGTGAGTTAGTCTATATTGGTCAAAACAAAATCCTGAGAAACCATGAGGACAAAAAATAAAAATAACATGTATGAAACAAAGAAATAAAGGAAATAGGTAAGCATTAAAATTCTGATTTTATAAATAATCCCACAGAACAAAAAGGACAAGAAGATGAAATTCAATCAATAAAATATAGCACACAATACTTGAATCAATGTTACAATTTTAAAACTGATTTAATCGAACCCTTAAATTCTTTAACCTTTAATCGAACCAATAGATGAAGCTGCAACGCTTCGAATTATATAAGAACTTCAAAATCCATAAGTGACTTAAATTGCATGCAAAATTAACTGTAATGGTGTTTGTCCAAAATTAATTTTCGAAGCTGTAGATTAGGGCAGCAATTTTTTTGTTCATCTTTTTATCCTTTAATATTATCAGCAGATACTTTCGATGTATATTTTTCATAAACCATCAAAAATTGTCTCAACCTTAATTATCTACACTCGTTTTGACAAATCTCAAATATAAATCATAAAATGAACATGTAATATATCTAATCAAATTGTTCTATGTATTTGCTTGCCCTTGCATGTAGGACACTTGATATTGAGGATGCAAAGACATATGGAAAGTTTGTAAATTTAAAGGGTAAATTTATTGAATTATTTAAAAAATAATTAAATTGATTGAATGTGTAAATATGAAAGTACAAAATATTATTATCTTAATTAAATAGAGACAAATACTATTTTTGTTGGTAATCAAAATTAATTTGAAAAACATATATTTTAATTGACACTAACATAAAATATTAATAATTTAATTGATAAAATTTAATTATGTATTTGATACCTGAACTAAACGTCTTTTTCTATGTTGGTACTTATAGAATTTTTGCTCCCAAATAGGTATATGAATTTTAATTTCATCCACTATTTTGATACTTTTATGAATATTTTTAGTCTCAAACTTATACACTCTATCAATGTGATCATAATTCGAAAAAAATCAGTAAACTTAATCCTTCATATCTAGAAATTTCATCAATTTAGTCAATTTTTGTGATATTATCAAACTAAATGAGTCAATTCAATTAAAGCAACAATTAGATAACTATATTCTAACATAAAACAAGAAGTTGTGGTTAAAACTTTTATTATACCCAAAAAGTATCACAAATTTCTGAGAGAAAAAATAAATTGATAGAATTTTTAAATATATAGGGTTAAATTTATCGAATTGTTTCGAATTAGAACTTAATTGATAGAATATATAAGTTTGGTACCAATTTGAGAGAGTGTGTAGTTCAAATATCAACTTGGGGGCAAAAAATTTAGGTACCAAGTTGGGAGAAGTGCCTAATTTAAGTACTAATCTAAGAATAATTTTTTTTTAAATATCAACTTGAAAGAAAGTGCATATTTAAGTCAGTATTCATAAATAGATAATTTATCCTTTTATTTTCTTGGGCAAACTCTTTTATTTATATTTTCTTATTTTTGAGCGACTATTTATTTGTCCAAAACAAATAAACAATTCGATTTTTTAATCCCCTATCTCGTTAACCAAGTTAGGTTCTTGCGGAACGCCGTATTCACGCCAATTCGATCAGATATGGGAGGAGGCAATGCCCAAAAGTCCAAGATGGCGCGTGAAAAGAACCTCGAGAAGGTTAAAAACGCTGCGAAAGGTTTCCCCTTTCCCTTTTAATACGAATTAGATCATCGTCTTAATTTTGTTTGGTTGGTTGCTTGCTTTAATGTTTTTTTTTCCTTCTTTCAGGAAGCCAGCTAGAATCAAACAAGAAAGCTATGTCTGTTCTGGTAATTTTTGTGTTCTTTTGTTTATCAACCACTATTAGGTTCCTTTTATTTATTGATTAAAAAGTACGGAGAATCCTTATGGTCTCTGTATAGCAGAGGAAAGGGTTCATTAAAATTTCTGATATTTTGTATCTTTACAGGATCTAATTGTGTGGTATTATTTTTTTTAAATTTAATTGGCGATTACTTTTAAGTTTTAACACTAGAAAAAGATCGTATGAATTTTGATATATGGTTATGAATCTTTTCATTGATGGGTGGACTGGAGGCCAAATACCCAAAAACAATGCTTCAGCCTTCAAGTGCTATTCCGCATGCTTATGTATTAATATGATGAATTGTGTATATTAGACTAGTGAATGTAATTATCATTGTGTTGGCTATAGAGGAATCTCTGTTTTCGGTAATTGGTTATGGATGAATTAGTAGGGGTGTTCAAAAGGATATCCTTTAGAGAGCCCTGATCTTTGTAGATTTTTAAGCTTTGGCATGCGATCAATTATTGGAACTCTGGATGAATATTTAGAATCTAGACGTCGAGCGTGAGGGTTTTTTATGATTAAGCATTTTAACTTCATCATATGCTTGATGTACTAAATTATCGGTGATTGTTCAGTAACATTTTATCTACTTAAAATGCAGTGCAAGGTATGCATGCAGACATTTATATGCACAACATCAGAGGTAAAGTGCAGGGAGTATGCCGAAGCCAAGCATCCGAAATCCGATGTGTATGTCTGCTTCCCTCATCTCAAGAAGTGATGGTGGTTGAAGCAAGAGACTGCTATATATATTATAGACTTGTTTGGAATGCCATTTCCTTATCATGTTATGCCTCAGCTATAACTTTAAATTCGGATGAATGTGTGCCTCAGGTTCAGATCGAGGAATTGGTTGATCCTCATGTTTTTTCAAGTTGAGATTTGAATCTTTCCTGCATCTCTGTTAAATTGAACAGTATTGTTCTTTGGGTTTCTTGCTCTCTGTTAAATTTTCTACCTTGAATTAAACTCGGGACTGATCAGAAAGCTAAGCACCCAATGAAGTCAATTTACATGCTAGTCAATGAAAACAAAAACAAGTGATCTTTACAGAAAGATTCCGGCACCCATTTTTACTTCGAAAAAAAGACTAAACCGAAACTTCCTCACAAGCATCAATCTAAAAGCTAGTCATATCGAGTTGGAAGAACCTTCATTTGTATTTTTCAAGTCATATTCATACTTAGAACTTGGAAAAGCCAAGGAGGCTGATTTAATCTTTCTTGTCTCAATTGTTGTTCGAGGTCGACATTGTTTTTGTCTCCATTTTGATACCCCAATGTCGAGTCCGTAACATGGAGGAGTCCCAGCTCACGACCGATGAGTTCATCTCTTGCTGTGTTTGTGTTCCGTTTGGTCGCCATGGAACCACTTGGCATGCTGTTGATCACATGACAGGATTCGGTCGAAGTTGAAGAGAAGCTGTTGGGTCCAGAATCCCAGGTTAAAGTGGGAGTACCATGTTTCTTCCTCGACATGAACTTTGTAGGCCCTAAAGTCAATTCAATCTCACTTTCTTTTATGAAATCATTGTCGTCATCGTCGGCTGGATGTTCCAAGTCAAGTCTGGTTCTTGAACTCTGAGGATGCATATAGCTTCCATTCATGGGTCTACTGGTTTCCATGCTTTTCATCAATGTCTTCTGGGTTCTATATAGACGATGAAGCTCGTAGACCTGGTTAAACATCAAATGCAAGCTTTTAGAACAAATATATACATATGAAGCTTTCATGAAGAAGAAAGAAGACATACTGAGAAATTAAATTAATGTACCTGTTCTTTGAATGTTTCTTCATGTTTTAAGATTTCCATCCTCATAAACTCCTTATCGAAGGGTGTAAGCAGCTTCTGAATTGTTTGGTTGTTCAAAATCCCAAGAAAAAGTAGATTACGTTACAATATCTACACTCTCACTGTTTCCACCTGTAAAAAGAGCAAGAATTCAAAGAAGATTAGAAGAAAAGCTGATAAATAGGGCAGGAGTGCATACTAAAAGTATGAACCCGTAAGCCGGCACTTAGTCTGTTGATTTACGGGTCATAGATTCAAATCTCGATATTTTTATTATTATTATTACATAAGAAAGAAGCTACTTTTAGCATGATGTGATTTATCTGGCTGTTCACTGTTGTTTTGGGTCACCTTGGTGAACATATATCCGCATTCACATGTGGCTCCGACGCTCTGTCTGTCTTTCCCGTGTGACTATGACGGGGAAAAAATAATGACAATCACAGTTTCTTCAACTTAGATTCATCTTCTGGTTTATTTAACTGTGAAATACTATTCAGAGTCTGCCTTGCATGTTCATCTCTTGTAAATTAAAACTTGATATATAGAAAGAATGATACAAGGGAAATTCATAAGAAAATATTCTGAGATTAGTGAAGGTTGTAAGGCTTTCAAAAGATGGAAGATATATCGGAAACAAATTCAATACTATAATCAAAGTCAACCTCTAATCTTTATCTCAATCTAGAAATGAATTCATATGCATGAAAAAAGAAAATAAAAGGAGCATATAATATACAAACCTGTAAAGGATTCTTCAAGAGCTTCAGCAGGAAAAGAAAGGAAAAGGGGAATTGTGAGGAGAAAAGGGCAAGAAAAAAGCTCCAGTTCAGATGAAACCTTGTAGCGATGTCTTTTTTCGCTAAAAAAAGTAGGTTTTCGAAGTGTTTGTAATTTTTCAGATATAAAACGTTTATTCCGTGGGGTTTAAGAAAAAAACCGCATTTTTTAAAAATTGGAGTCGCCACCGGCCACTTAGGTAGGCCGGACATCATAAAACCAGAGATTTAAAAATTATTGGGTTCAGGAGTCGGTTACGGATGGGGAAGGATTAGCACCCCCACACCGCCCAAAATTGGTAATTTAATAATTACCGCTTTATTAATATTAGATTTTCCGGATTAAAGTGACGATTAGTTTAAAATTCGGTCATAATTGCGAATAAATTTTAAGGGCCCCGTTATCCGAGAGTAAACGCCCAACCACTATCACTACGCCTGATACTGGCCCCGTTTACGCTCGGATAAAAGGGCACCGCATTGACAATTTATATATCATTATGCAACCTTAATGAGCAAAATATAAAACATGGCAAATAATTTAAAGACAAGAAATATTCACATAATGTAATACTAATCTAACGTAAATAAAATACGTAACTAAAAACATACATATATACATATCAATCTTAGTGGTAGATAAAAACAAATCTAACATGTCACAATAACAAGGCATGAATAAATACGTGTGTGGACAAAAACATATATTTCAAGAAGACATACATATTAGAAATAAAACACATTTCAACATATATAGAACAATATATTATACATAAAAAGAAAATACACTAACAGGTAACCTAAAGGCCAAGAGAACATACAATACATACAAAAATACAAAACATGTTGTGTACGAGCCAACTAGAACATAACATGCGTAATACGAATAACCGAACAAATACATAAAGATACATAATCATCATAAACTTAACACACATATACATGTAAACATAAAAATACAAGGCATATACGAGGGATATATAATAAGGCAAAAGGCTACATCAGCATACACGATTATAATACGAACATAAATATTTACATGGAAACAGGACTGAAATGGAAAGAAATAAACATCAGTGGTAGAAATTAAAGGACAATAATATGCAATTTAAGGACGAAAATGCAAACAGGACCGAACTTTAAAGGACTGAAACTGTAATTAGACCAAGGGGCAGACCCGAAATGAAAAATCCAAAAACGCGGGATGGCTAAAGGGGTAATTTTACCATTTAAAAATAGATTCGATGTAATTTAGGGACTGGATTGCAAGATTTTGAAATACAAGGGGGACCAGAGTTGTAAATATCCCCTGCGGCGAGACACAAACGAAAATATTGAAAACGCGGGGGGATTTATTACGTAATTTCCCCATTTCACGAAATAACAACGCTTATAAAAACCCCTTTTTTTGGCCGGACTAAAAATTTTCCATTTCGATTCATTTTTCAGCTTTTATAACAAATTTCTCTCTCATTTTCTCTCAACTCACCCCTGATGAACCTAGAAATCGATGGCCGACCGCCGTCTTCTCCGTCGCCAGCCGCCGCTAGCCGGCGCCGGCGAGCCCTAAAAAACACACCAAAATGAACCTTACCTTACCTTCGACACGAATTCGAACTTGGATTCGGAGAAAAAGCCTATATTCGTCCTAGATCTAAGAAATACGAAACGAAAACCCCCTTTTTTGTATTCAACCCAAAACGAAACCAAAAAGGGCCTCCCACTCCTTTCAGTTCACCATATTCAGCTTGGGAAAGCCGAAGAGGCTTATCACTGGTGAGGGGAGATCCACAGACGACGATGGTAACGACTCGAAACCTCTTTTTTTTATTTACTATGTATATTTTTGTATGCATGCAACGAGGTAAGAAAAGAGAAGAGTATTACCACTGAAGACTGGTTTTTTTTTTTATTTCTTTTCGATTACCACTTGGCTGCCTTACAGATTGTTTTTTTTCATACATATATGCCTGTCTTTTGGTTTGGTACAAGTAATATAATATCTATTTTCAGATCTGGACTGATACTGACATAATCTTTCTTTTCTTGTGTTTTGATGTGTCTGAACGAGGTGGTTGGGGACCAGCATGGTGGAAGCATGGTGGCGGTGTGGGGGGTTCTGTCTTCGGCCAGAGGTGTTCTCGGCCGTTGGATCAGATCTGATCTAACGGTCGGGCTGGCTTGAAGGACGAACGGCCCAAATGAAACCTCGATCGGTGAAACGGCTCCAGATCGTAACACGTGGGGCTCAGCAGTCGAGGAGTTATAGCTCGTGGGGCTCACGCACGCGTGGGATATCGAAGAGTCCGCGCGTGGCACTCAAACCGTCCAGACGTGTAGTGCAATCGGACGGCTAGATATTTTGTCCCTGCTTGATCGTGGCCGTTGGATCAGATCTTGATCCAACGGCCCATAGTTATCTGCACCAAAATAATTAGATTTAAATAGGGTCTTGGGTTTGGGCCAACCGGGCCTTGTAATAATATTAAACTTGTAATGGACTTGGACTGGGAATTTATTTATTTGGGGTTTAATATGTTTTTTTAGATTTCATTTTATACTAGCCCAATAATATTAACATTAATATTAGTTATAACAACAATTAATAATAATACACATACGATAATACATATGTATATACTTATGCAAACATTAATTAATATAACATACTAGCATACATACATATATAATCATACACATAATTAACATAACATCTACACATTATCCGTAAAAACAAATACGCTCGTACTAAATATAGATACATGCGTGACACATACACCGTATTACTTATTAATACGTATACATACATAGTTTATAATATACATGCACACACCACACATTTTACATATATTAGTAACACTTATGCACATAATAAACATATAGCATAATATAATACAATGTATACATGCAACACTAGTATACTAATAATTATACTAATATGTATTTACAGACCACATAAAAATGAGTGATTACAGTTGCCCCTCTTTGTTGTTCTCGTGGAATGGGAACAAAGCAAAGATTCATAAGCACTCATTTTTATCAGACTTCCCTGTTTGTAGCTTTGGAAACACGTGTTCTTCTGGAACTCTCTGCTCTTCCTTAGCTGAATCTTCAGGCTCGTAAGTTCTTCCTATATAGAGCTTCGTCACCTTCCGATCTTGGAGCTACAGGCTCTTCCTATATAGAACCTTTCGCTTTGAAGCCTCGAGTTATGAGTCCCTCCTATATAGAACTTTTCACTTCGAGACAGTAAAGCTTGGAGTCATTCCTATATAGAACTCTTCGCCTTCAACGCTGGTTTCTCCTATATAAAACCTTTTGCGTCGTTGATGGATTCTTCCGACTGGTAGTTCCTCCTATATAGAACTGCTAGTCTTCAAACCCTGGAGCCGTCAGTCCTTCCTATATAGAACTTTTGGCGTCTGAAATCTCAGAGCTACAGGTTCTTCCTATATAGAACCTTTCACTCTAAGACAGTAAAGCTCGGAGCCCTTCCTATATAGAACTCTTCGCTTTCGACACAACATGTTTTCCCTATATAAAACCTTGTGTATCATGGGTGAATTCCTTCGACTGGGAGTTCTTCCTATATAGAACTGCTAGTTTTCACCCTAGAGCCGTCGCTCCTTCCTATATAGAACTTTTGGCGTCTGAAATCTTGGAGCTACGGATTCTTCCTATATAGAATCTTTTACTCTAAGACATTGAAGCTCGGAGCCCTTCCTATATAAGACTCTTCGCTTTCAAACACAACAGGATTTCCTATATAACCTTGTGTGTCATGGGTGAATTCCTTTGACTGTGAGTTCTTCCTATATAGAACTGCTAGTCTTCACCCTGGAGCTGTAAGTCCTTCCTATACAAAACTTTCAGCTTCTGAAGCCTCGGAGCGGAGGATTCTTCCTATATAGAACCTCTCTCTGTAGGCGCTTGGAAACATATGCCTTTTGTATGTAGAACCACTGTCTTCACATTTGGGATTCACACCATGATGGCCACCGATGTCTCTTTGAATCCACAGATACCTGTCTAAGATAAAACAAAATGCTATGACAAATGAATTGACATGCTCCTAATCCTAGTGATGTCTGACTATTCATGATGCATGAGTGTCAATATCTTGGTGGGCTTGTTTTGGTCCTTATTCGATCTCGTTGTTTACTTTCTCCTTTTTCACGGACGTCGATACCCCACTTCACTGTCAGGTTCAACCATTCCGACCTTTCTTTTTCTCCATTTACGACTTGGAATTCTAAAGTGCCCTTTCAGGTTTTCGCTTTAGAGAGTTTTTTTGAAGGGTGCCCTTCTGGGTTTTCACCTAAGAGATCTCTCTTGTTATCTCGCATGCTTTCCTTGAATAGGCAGGACGTACGCCATTGGTCATCCTATCCGGTTGTTTGAAGCTTTCCTCCTTCCCTATCAACAGCCGCTATGTAGGAAGCTAGAGGGCGAAGTTAACATTATTTTCTTTAATCACCTGCATTTCTAAGGTTAGATCACAGTAATGCTCAGAAATCTCTTGTTTTACCATAAGCCTATGTTAGCTTATTTGCCTGAAATTAACAAGAAGACAAGGAATGGATGCTCAAAAACATGATTTTAT